>VDFB02096108.1:57423-69713 GCA_007258455.2 Sequoia sempervirens | reverse complement strand
TATTCACATTTTTTTGCAGGTTATAAACCCTTTTTTTTTTTGCCAATTTTGTTGTTTTAAATGACATTCAAGTTTATGATGGTTTTGTTGTTTATATGATGATATGTGATATTCTAATCCTAATTCATGCTTCTAGGTTGCATAGATATATATTTTGATTTTACATGTTTTGTGTACCAACAAACCCAAAACAAACTGAACCCCCCTCCAAATTTTTTTGGCCAAACCGGTGAACCGAACCCCCAAACCTTAACCTCAAAACCTATTCCAACACTCTTCATTTTTCCTGCACAAACTTAATTGACCACCAAATTATGTTGCCCCTTGACTTTACCCACATTTACTCCCTCAAACCTCTATTTTTCATTCAAAACCCCTATTTTCCCAATTAGGGCATGTCATGCCATAACATAATTTTGACCTCCCCCATCCTTGCAAACCTTTTGAACACATAAAACTCCACAGTCTCACCCTATTTCCAACCTATTCTAACTTGTTTTCAAGCAATTTCTTCTTTTCACCTCTTCTAGCCTTGCTTTTAAGGGGCCTCAATTATGAATTTTCAATAGGGGCAGTGTTAGTAATCTCTTCCAATGCCCTTACTAATGCTATTTTCTTATTCCTACTCCCTATCCTACTTACATCAAGCCCATATCACTGAGACACAACCTGAACAATAGGTGGAATGGCCTATTTCAACATACTACACTCAAACCCTTAAGGGATCGATCTGGTTGAACGTAGCTCAGAGTGATTCCACGTGTTTGGGTGAGAAAGAGGACCATGCCTAGCATAAAAATTCCTATTCGAATGCATTGGAATAGTGTGTTTGGTCACACAAGTTGCAGAACGAAAGTTGCACCACTTTGCAACTTTCCACTGCTTCCATTTGACACTTTTTCCATCAACTGAAATCTAGACACCACAGGAAAACCACTTTGAGATAACAAAAATAGAAAGAGGTTATTGTAGAGGGGCCCAACATGATCCCATGGAATTAGATGAGAAGTTTCTAAGAATCACGGTGTTCGAGTAACCTCATGCTGAAGTTTGCAGCCATTTTGCCCTTTGGACCCTTAAGGGATTGATCTGGTTGAATATAGTTCAGAGCGATTCTGCATGTTTGGGTGTGAAAGAGGACCATGCCTAGTGTAAACATGTCTATTTTAATGCATTGGAATAGTTCGTTTGGTCACACGAGTTGTAGAATGAAAGTTGCACCACTTTGCAACTTTCAACTGCTTCCATTTGACACTTTTTTCATCAACTGAAACTTCAACACTACGGGAAAACCACTCTGAGATAATGTAAATCGAGAGAGGTTATTGTATAGGGGCCAAACAAGATCCCATAGGATCAAACGAGAAGTTTCTAAGCATCATGGTGTCTGAGTAACCTCATGTTGAAGTTTGCAGCCATTTTTCCATCTAGACCCTTAAGGGATCGATATGATTGAAAGTAGTTCAGAGTGATTCCGCATGTTTGGGTATGAAATAGGACCATGCCTAGCATAAAAATTCCTATTTGGATGAGTTGGAATAGTCCATTTGGTCACACGAGTTGCAAAATGAAAGTTGTACCACTTTGCAACTTTCAACTGCTTCCATTTGACACTTTTTTCATCAACTGAAACTTCGACAGCATAGGAAAACCACTCTGAGATAATGTAAATCAAGAGAGGTTATTGTAGAGAGGACCAACAAGATCTCATAGGATTAGACGAGAAGTTTCTAAGCATCACGGTGTCCGAGTAACCTCATGTTGAAGTTTGCAGCCATTTTCCCCTCTGGACCCTTAAGGGATCGATCCGGTTGAACGTAGTTCAGAGTGATTCCGCATGTTTGGGTGTGAAAGAGGACCATGCCTAGTGTAAAAATGCCTATTAAGATGCGTTGTAATAGTCCATTTGGTCACACAAGTTGCAGAACGAAAGTTACACCACTTTGCAACTTTCCACTGCTTTCATTTGACACTTTTTTCATCAACTGTAAACTAGAAACCATAGGAAAAAAAATTTGAGATAATGAAAACTGAGAGAGGTTATTGTAGAGGGGCACAATATGATCCCATCATATTAGATGAGAAATTTCTAAGCATCACAGTGTCCAAGTAACCTCATGCTAAAGTTTGCAGCCATTTTTCCCTTTGGACCCTTAAGGGATCGATCCGGTTGAACAAAGGGTCTATACTCTAAAATTATCCAAACCTTACCAACTCTTGTAGAAGAAATTACAAGGTGTCAAAAATTCAAAATCCACAATTAGATCTCAGTTATACCACCGTAAAATGGGTAAACCACAAAACCGTCTATTATAGCCTAAACCCTAGGGGTGTATTGAAAATGATACTTCCAAAGCTAACCACAACCTAAAAATTACTCAAAAAAGTTTGTGATACCCTATAGAAGCTCAAAAAATCATAAAATAATGCTTCCCTACACAAAAACACAATTTAACTCTTCAAAACCACCATTTTTCTTAAAGAAAACTCACTTTTACACACATGGGTTTCACACCCATCTCACTTTCAAACCTCCCCAACACTAATACATCATTCCCACACCTTAATAATGTTAGTGCAGACCCATTCCTCAAGTTACAGAGGCTACAAAAAGAGGAATAGGTCAAAAATCCATTTTTATTGACTCAAAACCTTCAAATGTACAAGTTCGGGCTAGTTTTAGTAAATTGATGATATTCTACTCCTTATTTTCCTTGATGAAAAAAACCTACTGAATGGTGCTCCTGCACCAATCAAACATTGACCTTCTTGTCCCTCCTAAATTTTGGACGACATCCATTTCCTCCACATAAAACTTGGTATCCTTGGTCTTCTTGGTTCCCATGCCTTGATATGGTTATGCAAATGAAAATGAAGCAAAGTAATCATCTCCTTCTCCGCTGGCTGGAAGAATGCATGCTTAATGTTTTGATACATGATATCAGCTTTCTCATCTACTCTCATGGTTGAATACCGAAATATAGTATGGTGGGCCTCCAAAGTTCCAGTCATCTTTCTTCCTCTTCCACTAAATGTTGGCCCAATCCACACATTTGCTAGCCTAATTGACTTTGTTTTTGAAAGTTGAAGTTTCTCCTAAGTCACCAGTGTTGCTTTGTCTGCCTTTTCAGACTCTTTCATCGCTACAGATAATCTCTGGGATTTAATCATTTGTACCACATGTGGTTGATGTGTTTTGAATCCTTGCATCTAAAGGAAATTTTCACAACATAAATACCCTCTCAAGGTTAACAATCATACATTGACCTTCTTTCCCATCTTAAAGTTTGGACCACATCCATTACCTCCACATAAAACTTGACATCCTTGGTCTTCTTGGTTCCCATGATATGGTTATGCAAATGAAAATAAAGCAAAGTAATCACCTCCTTCTCCACTGGTTGGAAGAATGCATGCTTAATGTTTTGATACATGATATCAACTCTCTTTTCTACTCTCGTGGTTGAATATCGAAGTCCAGTATGGTGGGCCTCCAGAGTTCCAGCCATCTTTCTTCCTCTTCCACCAAATACTGGCCTGATCCACACATCTGCTAGCCTAATTGGCTTTGTTTTTTGAAAGCTAAAGTTTCTCCTAAGTCACCAATGTAGAACTCTCCACCTTTTCAAACTCTTTCATTGCTACAAATCATCTTTGGGATTTAATCATCTGTACCACATGGTTGATGTGCTTTGAATC
Source organism: Sequoia sempervirens (assembly GCA_007258455.2). NCBI lineage: Eukaryota > Viridiplantae > Streptophyta > Pinopsida > Cupressales > Cupressaceae > Sequoia > Sequoia sempervirens. Next base: position 66,014 of record VDFB02096108.1, on the reverse strand, counting down.
ATCATTAATAGTCTTCAAAATTGGCTGCTAGTACAAGTTTATTTTTCTTTCATAATACTTTATAACCATGGAGTTCAACCATTCCTTGATGCCTTCAAGTGAAGATTAAGGAATGGAATCAATGTGGAGTACATCCTACTTGAAGTCTTTGAAAGCAATAGCCATATCAAATTAATTTTTCTCAAGTCCTACTCTCTCAAGGTTAACAATCTCAATCTCACTAATAGCGATTACTACTAAGAAAGGTAATTCCACCAACTCTACCAAACAGTTTACCATAAGAATAATAAAAGAAAAGGCTTTGAAAGGAACTCCATGAAAACCAAGCTCTCTAAATGGTACATATCAAAGTCTAGTTCAAAATATTTTAGATGAGGTTGCTCCCATAGCTCTCTTATTTGCTTGACAAAACCTTGAAACTTTGTATTGATTTTACTTTTCCTATCCCTCTCTTGTTGTTCTTCCTCAATTTCATCAAGATCATACATTGACCTTCTTTACCATCCTAAAGTTTAGACCACATCCATTACCTCCACATAAAACTGGACATCCTTGGTCTTCTTGGTTCCCATGCCTTGATATGCTTATGCAAATGAAAATGAAGAAAAATAATCATCTCCTTCTCTGTTGGTTGGAATAATGCATGCTTAATGTTTTGATACATGATATCAAATCTCTCTTCTACTCTCATGGTTCAATACCAAAATCTAGTATGGTGGGCCTCTAGAGTTCTAGTCATCTTTCTTCCTCTTCCATCAAATGCTAGCTCGATCCAGATGTCTGCTAGCCTAATTAACTTTGTTTTTGAAAGCTGAATGGTGCAGGAGCACCCACACCTCACCCTCAATTTGTGATTGTTTGATGGTAAATTGGGAGGAAAGTTGGTAAATGTTAGTATGTTGAGGTATTTTTTCTTGAATAAGGTCTAATAGACCAATCTTTTATGTACTTTGGGAATTAGTAGGTTAGGGTGGACAAATGTGCAAAAACACTCTTGATTTAAATAATTGTTGATATTGCCATAAAGGAAAATTATGTAAAAAGTAGGTGAGAGTGTAGAGAAAGAGTCTACAAGTCATGTTATAAGGGTGTCTAAGTGGTCCAAGGCCTTTAGAATATTAAATTTTCATGATAAAGCTTAGTAAGCAAAACTATTCTTAAATAATAAATACTAGTATTTGTAGGCTTAATAAGGGTTTGGTGGTTCAAAGGTAGTTATGGGCATTGAAGGGAGATAATTCTCATTTGAAATGTATTAAAAACATCATTCAATCCTGAATGGGGGTTCAATCAATAGTTTTTTTGAAGATTGGTGCTCTTCAAAACGCCTAAAACTGTGGAATTTCAACATTTTTATAAGTTTTCATTTTGTTTTCTCTATGTATGGCCTAATACAGGCCTCTTATGAAAATAAATTCATGAAAAATTGTGGTGGATGGTCTTAACCTAGATTTCAACCTGTTTTGATACACCTTTGGTTGTTTTAGTGAAAGGAAAATCCATTTTTCTTTATTCAGCCTATACATACCAATAGGGTCTGAGTTTACTTTATTTTTTGTGATGGAGCCCTTCCTCCTACTGTACAGAATTGTGACATAGAGGAAAGGTTTAAAATTTGTTTTTTTCAAGTTTCCTTAACTCTTTTAATAATGGTAAAGCGCTTATAGGGCCGGTGATGTTGTTTTAGGTTGAGAATGTGAGATTTTGGCTTGAAATGGAGGAACCAAAGTGATGTTTTTGAGATCTACTGAGTCTAAAGGATAGGTGAAGGTTTATTATGTGTGTTCAGACCCTAAAAAACTTTTTTGATGCTTTGGTGAGGTTTTGAAGGCCTTGGAGTTGTGAGATGCTAAAAACCTTATGTATTTGTTAGAAAATTGAGGGTTTTGATCAATTATGGCTTAGAGGTTGAGTGATTTTATAAAACCAATGGAATTGGAAGTTTTATGACCTATTTGATGACTATCCAAGAGATTGTGGGGTTAGAAGAAGTTTAAAGAGCAGTTTGTTTGTAAAACAGGGCTAATTTTGTAGCCTTTTTACAGGGCAGTTTGAAGGATCTCCAAGAAATTGCAAAGAAACCTTGTGTGTTTGGCTTGGGAATGGTGTTGGGGGTTTTAGTATATGCTATACTGATGATGAGATGGTCATTGAGAGGAATTCTCTAAAATTTTAGACAAATTGTTGAGTTTCGAAGCCTTTTTGTTGGTAGTTGTTCCAAGATGGCCAAATGAAATAACAAAGGTTGTTGATTTACTAAAATCTGATTTGTTTGAGTCTTCTCCACCTTGACTCTGCATCACTAAAGTTTCTCCTGAGTTACCAGTGTAGCTCTCTCTGCCTTTTCAAACTCTTTCATTGCTACAGATCGTCTCTGGGATTTAATCATTTGTACCACATGGTTGATGTGCTTTGAATCCTTGCATCTAAAGGAAATTTCATCAACATAAATACTGCTACTCTTTGAAGGTTAACAATCTCAATCTCACTAATAGTACATTTAGTGCCATATTCAAATATTTTCCTTCAAAAGGCTACAAATTCAAATATTGACTTAAATAGCCTTCAAGAGGCTTTAAATAGCCTTTACAAATGATTCTACATATTTCCAATCATGCCTAACTATTATTTTTGTAACTAACATGACTTATTACATTATAAATCAATTGTGGATGTGTTATGACCTTATTCAATTGAGAAAACTCATAACACAAAACTAACTTAAAAGATTTCCGTGAACCAAATTTGCTTAATAACCTTGGTGCCCCTACACCAAATTTCATTATTTCAGTAAATGTCATTACAAGTAAATCTCATTACAATGCCTTAGGTACTCTGTTCTCACAGATATTTTACAATGTCACTCATACATTCGAGATTCTCTTATAATGTCTACACCATAGGTTCTCATTTAGAGGTTAGCTTCAAATGAGAAACTTGAGATTCCCTCACAAAGCTTTGCACTCTTTTATAATGGATTGAAATCAAAATTGAGATTTGTCAAGATCATCAAAATAAGGATGTTGCATTGCTTTTTTGGCTGAGATTCTCTTCGATGGCTCCAAAATCAGCATTTTCTGCAAGGAGAGACCAATCAATTTTTACTAGTTTAGTTACAGATAGGAAAAGTAAAAGAATAAAAAGAAACAACTCATGTCCAAAATGGAAATGAAATGAAAATAGATGGAAGGAACTTACAGATAGGCATGGAAGTCTCTCAACTTAGTCACTCCTGCTCATACATCTTCATTGTGAGTTCCAAGATACCTATTGCACACAATACCTCTCATGAATCTAGAATATCTTGAAATTCAAGATGCTCCTATAATGTCTACATCATAGGTGCTCACGATAAGGTTAACTTCAAATGAATAACTTGAAATTCCCTCACCAAGCTTCATACACACTTTTGTAATGGCTGAAAATCATAATTGAGATTTGGCTTCATAATTAAAATAGGGATGTTGCATTGCTTTTATGCCTGAGATTCTCTTGGATGGCTCATAAATCTGTATTTTTTGCAAGGGGACACCATTCAATATTTACTAGGTTACTTACAGATATCCAAAGTAAAATAAGACATGATAGCATTGGCATCAAACAAATTACCATGGATACAAGTATAAATTAATAAGAACCATTGTGCATATACTTACAAATTAATCTAATGAACCATCTGGATCTGTTCTACTCTTTATTGTGTCAAGTATTGCCTTATGGTCAAACTCACGGACCTTCCACAAGGTCTTATTCAAAGGTCTACCCCCATATTTTCTCAAAAAAACATTGGATGCCACAACAAGGTTCAATTAATGGAGAATCTTACGATGCATGTCAAAGTCCTCAAACAACCAATGTTTAACAATCTTATCTGGGTACCTTCTAAGCCACGTTCCAGTAACAACAACTGAGCCTGTAGGGTATTCGATTTTTTCTCCATCTATAACTGGGGCTTCCAATTTATTTTTAGCCTCAACACAATGACACAAGTAATAGTCCATTCCCTCTTTGTTTTATTCATCTGCAATAGCTGCATAAACATGCCCTGCATTGATATGTGCATAAAATCACTCAAAATTAGTCAACATTACGAATACAGTACAAAGTAAGATAACAGTATGGAATTTGAAAAACTAAGCAAGTAGATATATTACTTGGTTGAACTAGATTTGATACATGGTCAAAGTTGACTGATGATTCCATCTGTGTTAGTTCCAATGCCATCGGAGGGAGATATGTGTGAAGTGGAGTAAGATAACTTGTCAACCATTTGTCAACCCATTCCCCTGACTCACAATCATTCTAGGCTTGCATTGTACATGAAGAACAAAAGCATGCCATCTTACGTGTATCGATACTCCATGAAATTGCATTTGAGCTAAGGAAAGAGTGTAGCTCACTTGATCCTGTGAGTGTACAACAATCCTCATATGGTGCAATGTTAGTATCATCCATCTACCAAAAATATATATGAACTAAAGACATACCTTCATTACCTGGACCCATAGAAGTATTACACCACTCGATGATTGAACTTGCATCTATCAACTTTTCACTGTCTTTATACTTTAACTCTTCTCATGCTAATGCTCTTTTCATGCATGATCCTGCACCATCATGCTCCTCCTTTCCATACCTGGCCTCAAAAAAGTTCCACATATGTTGAACACCTGTAGTGAGATGCATCTTGCACAAACAATAGAACATGTGTGTGTTCTTGAACTATGATGCATAGTTATCAGACCATATTATATGTCAACTGTATGCTATGCCCCTTCGAGACAAATCACTATAGAACATTTGGAAGAAACCTTGCACAAACTATGGAGAATGTGTGCGATCATCACTAATATAAAAGTGAGTCCCTCAATACCTTCCTTTGGTCCTTTGTATTATTAGCTGCATGAATGAATGCTATGTGCACAAATATCAAAACCCATGTGGAGTTGTAATACTATTGCTGCACCTCACACTGTGGCTGTAGAGTGTAGTTCTCTACAAATTCAACCACTGATACTATGTTGCCAACTAGAAAGGTGTCCTTGCATAGCTTGAATTGTGTGTCCAACCATCAGGCTCTATGGGTATGCCTTGCATACTCATACACAAGATTCTCACGAAACATGGACATAAAATGATACACTAGAATCTTCTCAATAACCAAATAACACCTTTTTGCTTGAGAACCATCTTTTGTAGCGTATTCCACTATTTTATACTTCCCGAAATCTACTAGTTTATGCCCCACCTCATCTGTGCTTTCTATATGTTGACATACTTGCATTCGTTGCAAGCCACCACAATGCTTGCATGAACCATCTAAGCATGTTGTCCTGTAGAATATTTGGCCATCCTCTACAATAACAAGTAGTGCATGTGTGATTTATCTTGACATAAAAAAGTTTAATAATTTCAAAGAATCTTTTAGAAATACTAATTTGAGGATAAGCATTTTGAAATTTATGAAAAAATTGGGTTTGATTCGTATCCAAAAAATGCTTTGGATGTGGCTCATGGTTCCAACTACAAATTATCCTTCTTATGACATCCCTTTGATTCAAAGATGGCCTTGTATTATTCTTCCAATAATCTTCAATTAGTGTTCTCAATGCTTCAACAAATTTTCTATCTTTATGTGGCAGTCTTCTCGAGAATGCCCATAATTCATTTGAATCGGTGCCCTTAATTCTTTGCTACCTTTGAACGGCTCTTGATAAATTTTTTCTACTAATTCACATTTGTTCACTTGTCTTTTTAATGAGATGAGATAGATCTTTGTTTGATAGATTACCAAAGTCGATGTAATGACACGTCGGGTGACATTACTATCCTTTGAGCGTGAGGTCTTACCCACACTCTCATAAGCATCCATTAGAATCTTCACAATAGTGTTTTCACTTGATGCATTCGATGTTCTCAACCCAAGAGTCTTCATGATGTTTCTGTACTTTAAACCCCACAACATTTGAACAAATAGTTGACATCTTCCAGTCTCATTTAGCCTTTCAAAGAACATTTTCCAAATCTTATCAGCATATCTTCTACAAGTGCATTCTAGAATCTTACCTTCCATGTGCTGCAAAATATACTCATCAATATTAATTAAAAACTTTGGCTTTCTACACAAAATTCTAGGTGGTGTTCTCTTAGGTACATACATCTCAACATTCTCAATTTCATCAATATTTAATTGAGGTGGGCTAGATTACGTAGCTTCGACCGAGGGTGGAATAGAATACATACCTTGAGGTTCATGTGGGGATGATGGCATACCTTGTTCATCAAATCCGAGTGATGATGTACTCTCAACTTCAGATGTGGTGGATGGTTCCCAACCATACTCACTTATGGTAGATGGTGTCCCTTCATATTCGCTTATGCTTAATGGAGTCCCTTCGTATTCACTTGCAGTAGAGGGTGTGTCTCCACTTATGGTATCTGCATCTCCCCTAGCATGAATCTTTCATATTCGTTCCCTTGTGCTGCCAATTTCTTTTCTCTTTTTAACGGTTGAGGTTCCTTTTCAACTGGCTTGTTTTCGTCAATCGTTCCCAATTTATGTTTTTCATGATATTCCCTCATCCATTTTTTCTCTTTATCTCTAAAGGCTTGGAGCTAATCATTTGTTAGTTTTTTCCTTTTAACAGTTCATTTCTTCGACATGACGAATAATTTTACCTGTGCAAAAAGTGCTAAGTCAAGTCAAATTAACTAATAGTGAAGGGTTGTAAAAGTCTATTAAAGAGGGAGACCAATGGTCACCTCTTTCAAATATTAGTTTTCGAAGTTGAAGTGTTTTTTTTTTAAGATGGAAACATTATAAAAGGCCATGATAAACTTAAATGGAGGATGATCTTGGATTGGGCGTCAAACCAAATGAGGAAATGTTGAGTTTTCCTTAACAAAATTGAGCTTTTGGTGACTGAAATTGAGTTTCTGAGTTGGGCAGTGTTATTTCATGTTAGATTGAGCATGAACAAGGTATATTAGGCTTGTTTCAATAGTTTTCAAGTTTTGGAGTGTTTGGCAAGTGCTACTTTCAATAAAACATATGGTTTCTAAGCCTAGAGAGAGGGTTTTATGGTTTGGGTGGTAAATGATTGAATCTCTACAATCTAATGCTATAATTTGAAGTTTTGATAGATATAAAGTGCTTCCCAAGGTTTCAGGAGATTTGGACACATTTTGAAGGTGGTCCCTTTGTAAAAGTGGGCTAATTTGGGCCCTTAAAAGCATAGAAAACTTAATAATTTATGCAATTTGGTACAAAACAAGCATTGGTGATTGTTGGATATGTTGAAAGGCTCTGTAATGGGTAAAATAAAGGTGTCTAAATGGTCCTAGGTCTATAGAACAACAAATCACTATGGTGGTAGGTCTTAACTTGGATTTCAATATATTTTGAGACTCCTTTGGTTGTTTCGGTGAACGAAAAAATCCATTCTTCATGACCAGCCTATACAGACCAGCAGGGTATGAGTTTTACTTTAATTTAAAGATGGAGCCTTTCCTCCTACTATGGTGACCTGTGATTCAGAGGAAAGGCCTGCAATATGTTGTTTTCAAATTTCATGTTTCATTTAATAGTGGTAAGATGTCTATAGGGATGGTGATGTTATCTTAGGATGAGAATGTGGTTTTAAAATGTAATAGGAAAGTGCATAGAATTGTGTAATTTAAAATGTCCATTGACAACCTAAGGTTGTAACATGAGAAACAAAAAATTTGATCAACATGGAATAAGAAAAACAAAAAAAATGAAAGCAAGCCATAATAGAATGAAAGAAAATGTACAAAGACTTCACATACCTAAAAAACCAAAGTTTGAAATGGAGGAGTTCTACCCAATTATGTAGCCTTTGCTTCTTCTTTCCTCAAATTCCTCAAAAAATTGACTTTTTCAAAAGATTGTTCCCCTCCAAACTTCAATTGTATATCAGTTATCACTATAATTCAAACTTGAATTCATATTATATGTCTTTTAGCATGAAAACTCTGCTATTTCATGCAAAGGTGATGGAAAATCATGAAAAAGGTGGTGGAATCTAAAAATCATGCATGCACACTTCACTCAATCACCAAAAAGCTACTTTTTGTCGGAGCACACGCAGAACTAGGAGAATATGTAGAATGTAGGCCAACATAATGGGTATATTGTGTTTTTTTACTATTTTTAGTGCAATAAAAAATGCGCTCATGTTATAACGAGCTCGCGTTATAACATGAGTGCATTATTTCTTGCTAAATGACCATCTCTCTATTTATTAATAACATGCTTGAGTTATAATAAAGTTAGTTTTTCTTAAGATTTATAGCGTAGACCCACTCCAACCCACTCCCACCCTATCTCCCACTTAACCACTCTCTCCAACTCTCTCCCACCCTCTCCCTCATTCTCTGACTCTCTCCCACACTCTCCCACCCTCTCCAACCCTCGCTTCCACCCTCTCTCCCTCTCTCCCACTCTCCCACCCTCTCTCCAACACTCTCCCATGCTCTTCAATTCTCTTCAACCCTCTCCCACACTCTCCAACTCTCTCCCACTCTATCCCACCCTCTCCCGTGCTCTCTGACTCTCTCCCACCCTCTTA
>VDFB02096108.1:0-57323 GCA_007258455.2 Sequoia sempervirens | reverse complement strand
TGAGGAATATTCTCCAAGTTTGAATCTCCCCCTAATTTGACATGTACATCCAACAAAGAATTTATGAGGCATTACATGTCTCTTACATGTCTCTTGCACAAGGTCAAACTCAACATTTAACTCTCAAATTCAAATTTGAATCTCCCCCTCTTTGGCACATTGACCAAAATGTGCTCATTCCTCAACCTATCATAATATGACAAGTGGCTTCATCTCATTGGTCAAATCATTATCCTACATTGCTCTATTTTGAGCTCTCTTCCAATTTGAAAATCTATAAATGAAAGCTTCACTCTTCAACAAATCCTCCACAATATCATGCGCAAATGCATCATTATCATTTTAATCCATATAATCTTCAAGGCAGTTTTATCATTTAGCTTAGCAAAGCATTGGGAAAGGGCTTCTTTCCATAGAAGCACCAATCCACTATGGGATAGGTTTGAGAATGCTTAGTATTTTTGGTATTTTATCACTTTGTTTATTTAGCATGATTCAATATCTCATATGGATGCTTGAGAATTTGCTATGTTTTAAAGTGCTAATCATGATAATGTGTGTGTGTTAGTTTTAGCCATTTGCAGATTTTCACCATCCACATAATGGCGCCAAATGTAACACCAAATATCTACAACTTTTATTTCTATTCCATGTATATCATCATGAAGTTAGTTAAAAGAAAACAAACAAAATGGCATTCTTTATGAAATAATCCCTTATGCTCTACAAATATAGCAACAAAACAAACTAATTGAAATCCTAAAGAGCATAGTGAATAATCTATTCCATAGTGGATTGGTGTCACTTGTGAGAAGTGACCCTTTCCCAACCCTTGATAATGCTAATGATGAGGATGCAATTGTGATGGAAAAAATCAGTTAAATTGAAAAGAGTGACTTTGCATTAGCTTTGTGGATGAAATGCTAAGATTGTGGAGGATTTGTTGAAGGATGAAGCCTCTATTTAAAGATTCTCAAGTTGAAAGAATACTTATGAGAGAGAAATGTGGGATAAAGATTAGGCAAATGAGATGAAGCCACTTGTCAACTTGTGATAGGATGAGGAATGAGCGCATTTTTGTCAATGTGCCAAAGAGGGGGACATTCAAATTTGAATTTGATAGTTAATGCTGAGTTTCACCTTTGCAAGGGACATGTAAGAGCCATGTAAAAGCTCATAAATGCTTTGTTGGGTGTACATGTCCACTTGTTTTTTGAATTCAAACTTGAGGGAATATTCCTCAAAGATGCCATGTTGATGGAAAATGATGAATTTATAAATGAATTAAAATGATTTATTGGTGCAAGTGGGAGAAGCTAGAGGATGTGATGGGTGGTTAGGTTAGACTAATTAGGATTAGATTAGCTTAATTGATGTTTAGATGCTTTGACCCATTTGACTTGATTTATTTAATTTATTTAAATAAAAAATGGATAGAAGGTGATTTCAGACTTAATTAAATAAAGGTTTGATTTATTTCATCAAGGAGGGTCATGTTAGGATCAAATTGATTTATTTAATTTAAATTGATGACTTTAGGAGATTGATAAATAAACTTGATATATTTGATGAATGGATGAATATGACCTAATCAAATGCATGATGTCAATTTCACGTGTCTACATTTTGCCCCTCTTTGAAGCACTGTACTTGTTGCATTGGTTCAAAGAATAATCTTACTGTGATCAAATTTTAAAAAATTTCTGATTTTTCAGATGCCCCAGCAGAAAGAAGTACACTGGTACATTGCCCCCTCGAGAGATCGAGCAAAAAGATTCTATTTGAGGGTTGATCTCACGATAAAGAGGTTCAAAATGGATGGTTATGGATGATGATGCAAATGAGATGGTTTTAAGATGCCTAGAATAACAAATCTATATTATCTTAAACAACTTAAATGATGATATGATGTGAGATGGATGAGATTGATGATGTGATATGCTGTGATTATGCAAATGTATGATTTATGTAGATGCTTAGACTAACAGATCTATATTATGATGATGAACATGCATGTGGGATGATATGTAGAATGCTGATGGTTTGTGGATGCAGGATGGATGCACTGGTGATGATGATTAATTATTCATGACATGATGTTAGTGCGGAAAAGAAGACATTAGTGTTGGTGTAATTAATTATTAATTACACTTTGCATAAGTTTACTTAGGCATATTTAATCCCTAAGTTTTAGGATTTATCTTTATCTTATCGAGCTATCTTGTTGCTCAAGATAAGATTAGGTTTAGGCATCTTTGCTTTTATAAAGCAAATAATCTCTTGTAATTAATTGGTCTTTTCGAATATATCAAATTGCATGTTTTTATGCAATCTCTATTTTTTCGTTTTCCTCTTCTAAGGTAATTTTTAGGTTTGCAATCAGATCTTGGCAATTCTAACATGGTATCAGATCCTCGATTCGCAACCCCTTCTCAGTATTTTCGGAGGAACACAGTGCAGAGCTCGTTCGAGGTCCCTCGAGGGTTTCAATCCTTGAGCATCATTATGCAGCGTCTTGGATTAGATCAGGGTTTTCCATTGGATTCAAAGCACTGGAAAAAGTTAGAAATGACTTTTATTTTATTCATTTTCATCACCGTTTTCCAGATCTATGAGGGTTGTAAGATCGGTGATTTATCTATTAGATTTGGGGGTCGCCTGATTTTCAAAGCACTTTGGGCCCAAACGGACCTCGCCGTTGGATTCGCAGCGCCCAAAAACCCCCATTTTCATATAAAATTTGTCCAGTTTGGGCAAAATCATCCGAAGAGGCAAAATTTTTTTGCCCAAGAGTCGTACGGCCCCCAGGCATAGTTTTCAAGGCATCGTTTTCGAAAAAAAATATATATTAAAAAAATCCACATTTTGGGTTTTGATTTTGCGCGACCAGTTTGAAAGACCAGCACCACCGGGCCGCCACCCGGCGGCCACCGGTCAACCGCCCGAACGCCACTCCTCCGACGGCGCCCTCATCCACCGCCACCAGCGTTTGCCCCTTCTGTCGAGCCTAGGGTCCTGTGGGGAACCGGGTGCGAAGTCCAGCCCCCCCGGGCCCTCTTTAGCCTTGCAGTTGGTCACATTAGTGACCAGGAGCTCGTGCGAGTAGTGCCGGCGGACTTTCTTAAGCCCCTGTAGCGGTCGGTCCTATGCAGAACCGAGGGCTAGAACCAAAGGTGCTCCGTTTTTGCTCCTTATTAGTGTTGCAAAGTCCTATTTACAGGGGTTTTTTTCATTTTGGCGTAACTTGGGCAAACAGAGTCCTTTTTTTGCAAACGAGACATCGTCGAAAAGCTGTTTCCGAGCTCTACGCATTGGTGCTAGTGATATTTTCTGGTTTTTCATTTTTGATACTTTTTTCGGCCTCGAAAGTCAGATGTTGCCCTTTTCACTCCGGGATGCATATCTTTTCACTCGCTTGTCCATTTTTCACGATTTTCGCGGTGTCAGAAAGCTGGTTTCGACCTCTATACAGATCTGAGGTCATTTCTAGAAAATATATAACTTATTTTTTGCATGCATTCATTTTTTGTTTCATGCTCTAGGTTTGCATTTTCAGTCATGTTTCTGTAATTTTGCATTATCTCCTTATGCAATCATTGGGTATTGTAATAAATGAACTGATATAAAGTTCCATTAAGGGGGGTTCTTGCATCCATCTTTCATTTTTGGTGACAACTTGCATGAGTTCATCTGGTTTCCTGTTGTCTCCTTCTAGCTTCTTTCTTGCTTAGCTAGACACATCATTGGTTTGTTTCGGTTCACACTTCACATTATGATTTTGTAGTTCTTGATCCACATTGGTTCAGATCTTTCTCATTTGAAGGCCATGGTTTTATGGTTAATGTTCCAGAATCTTGATGGTACTCATCCTATGGGCAGTTTTAGTTTCAGTTTGGCATTGGCTTCGAGACACAACTTCTAGATTTGTCACCATTATGGGTCCATTCATCCTTTCATCTACTGTTGTTCACAAATTCCAGAGTTGATCCAGTATGTGAGTTTCTAGTGTTCCTTGGCATCGGGTCTACTATTGCATTTATGATTCCGATTGGTATTTTGCAAATAGAACTATCTTTCCTTGCTTGCCGGATTTGGGGTTCCAGTGTTGCTTCATCAGAGTTCTTCCAGTGATTCTTCGCAGCAGTTCATCTCACTGAGGGGGGTTTCTCTCTCTTTGCATTTGTACATGAGTACCTGATCAGGCCTTGTTGTTGGGACTCATTTTTGCATAATAATTTGCTTCTCCCTAAGTTGCACTTATGGGGGGGTGTTGGTGTAATTAATTATTAATTACACTTTGCATAAGTTTACTTAGGCATATTTAATCCCTAAGTTTTAGGATTTATCTTTATCTTATCGAGCTATCTTGTTGCTCAAGATAAGATTAGGTTTAGGCATCTTTGCTTTTATAAAGCAAATAATATCTTGTAATTAATTGGTCTTTTCGAATATATCAAATTGCATGTTTTTATGCAATCTTTGTTTTTTCATTTTTCTTCTGTGGAAGGTAATTTTTAGGTTTGCAATCAGATCTTGGCAATTCTAACAATTAGATGATGACAAGAGGATCCAAAAAGCCAACTTTATGAGAGATGATGATGAGAAATGGATGATTTGCATATCAAGGATTGGGATTTTAAAAGGGCTACTTACCTTATGTTTGATAATACACATAGATACGATGCATCGAGGTATAAGAACCAGGATGGCATTATACCTAGTGTGATGGAATTTGACTCGAAAAATAGATAGGAGTATTCTTGTTCACACTTGACATATGAAAACCTTGCTAGGACATACCTAACAAAGAAAGTATTCGCCAAGTTATTTTACAAGAACATCCAACAAGCACAACAAACAAAAGATAATGATCGGTGCCCCATTCCTATCTCTCTAAATCCTTCATTCAGATATCATCGAGAGGTCCTTGGAATGATCACAATAAGATAAATCAAAAGAAAAGATCAAGTACACAAACAAGCCAATGTTCTTCATACCTTCAACCAAAGGGATTTGTTTTGATAGGATAAGAATCCAAGTGATATCCAAAATGATGCCCATTGTCGGAATGATATATCCTAGGACATGCATTGTATAGGATGATGATAGTTTGATAAGTTGATTGATAGGCTATTGATATAAGGTTGACTGACATGTTTGCGAATGATCAGGAGTTTTATTTTTCCTTTAATGGTTTGTTGTTTGCTTTTTGATTTTATGATTGAAGCTTTCTTTTGCTGATTGTTGTGATTGTTTCTATTTGTTTTGCCAAAGGATGAAGGTGACGATCAATTTATTATGGATGATTGATTATTGCGGGTGAAAGCGAGATGAGACAGATGGATTTTTTCAAATATTTGGATGTTTTTGACATTTTTGGAATGTTTTGAGGCTGTTTTTGGGTTTTTTGGATTTTTCAAATGTTTTGATTTTTCCAAATTTTCAATTTTTTTTGGATTTTGTGAGATTTTATGAATGTTTTTGGATTTTGATGTTTTTTGAATGTTTTGGATTTTGATGTTTTAGATGTTTTTGGATTTTTTGATGTTTTGGATGTTTTTGGATTTTTTGCACGATTTTGACAATTTGGTTATGGACATGTGTGATGATATCAGTTCTCTGTTTGGGATTTTGTTGAAGACCAAGCTAAGGTTGACTGATCAAATCGATGGATTGATGATGATGATAACATTGTTGAGGATACACAACAATGCAAGGATTTGATTGATCAAGATTGATGACGATAACATTGTTGAGGATGCACAACAATGTAAGGATTGATTGATCAAGATTGATAATGATAACATTGTCGAGGATACACGAAAATGCAAGGGTAGTGTTAAGCAACACAAGGATATCCTGAGATGATGATTTTTTGATTGGATTTGATTGATCAAGATTTTGAAGCTTGATTTGGAACAAAATTGTTTTGAATGATTTGATGTGACATTGACATGCAAATTAGATGTGATTGATATCGATTGTTTGGATTGATATTTGATTGAAGATAACACTTGATAAGGAACATATTCTTGTCAAAATGTTCCATGGGCTAGTGATTTGGAATTTTTCTCACAAATATTTTGACCAATTTGGTCTCACGTTTTCCAATGTTCGGATCGCCACATAAGTTGGAGGATATAGATCAAGATTTATTCCTCGAAGCAAGATGTACATATTTGCCCCCAGTGTCTAGCAATGTATGGAATGCCATGGATGGATGCTCAAATAGGTGTATGGATGGATGGATATGGAAATCATGCAAAGGATTCCAAGGATTATCTTGCGATAAGATAAGGTGTTTGGATAAAGAATGCTCATTTGGATAATGATCCATGGTTCAAATAATGCTGCATAGGATAGGATCAATGAAAACGACCCATGTCAAGATGTTTACCATAAGCAAGCGTAAAGTGTGCCCCAAAATTTCATCAAGATCAAGATAACTTGGATGATGGATGTAGATGGATAAAGATGGATTGGATAAATAGTTCATGGATGAATGGATTTATTATGGCTGAGATGGATGGAATGCTAGATTTATTAAGGATGATATGGATGGAATGTTGGATTTATTATGGATGGGATGAGATGATTTCATCTGAATTGGCACACATAGATGCTCGATTCCACACATGATGCCTATTTGCCAATTTTTCATCATGGTCTTGCACAAAGCGCCACCCATGCGGTTTTCACTAGAGGATGATTTTTTTTCTTTACTGTTTTCAAGCCTTTTTTGATTTTTTTTTTAATTTTCATATTTTTTGATTTTTTTGTATTTTTTCTGAAAGATTTTAAGCTCATGCTAAATCACAAGGTGTTGCTAATGTAGATTCCCCTTTCATAATGTGCCATTGATATCCTGCTTGAAGAAGTTGCTTTGCTAAGATACGTGCACTTGAATGCAACTTTTGGGATTCTTGATCTGCTTCATTGATATCGGGGTTAACTCTATCTTTGTGCGTATATTGCGATAGAGTGCCTTCAAAATCCTTATGATGAAGGGTTGTTGCCAGTACATGGTCAATTTGAGAATTGGATATTATGCATGGAGGCGTGGATGGAGTGTGTTTAGGGATAAGAGATGGATTAGTTGACAGTTTGGAACCTTTGACTCTCCAAACTTGGGAAGATGAGCAATGATGGGTGGATATGAAAGTGTGCATGGAATTAGGACCAACTACTTGATACACTTTATACATCGCTTGAAAAGCCTACTTTTTCTTTTGTGGACATCTTTGATGGATAATTTTCCCTTTTTTATTTTTCCCCATAGTTTCTTTGACTGATGGAGTTTGATAGGGATGATCTTTCTTTGTATTTTTTGGTATCCATTTGTATTTGATTTTTCCAGTATGCTTCTTAGTTACTTTTGCTTTGATCACATTCTTTGTACTTTGATTCAAATATTTCCTTTGACGTTGGTCCCAATTCGTGGATGGGGTGATGGGTGGATGAAGATTCATGGTGTGGCTAGTTGTAGTATTGGCATCGGTTTCATCATAAGGATTCTTCATGCTCCCTATGTTGATGTTTGCTTGAGACAAAGTTTCCCCCAGTATGGTGGTAGTAGTGCCTTCATGCTTTGATTCTTCCTATTCTGAGAGATCTTGTTTAGAATGCATTCTCTGATAAATGACCCCTGCAAATGATGTTATTTTGATGTGTTGCTCTACTAATTCTAGAATGTCTTTTTCTATCTGACTTGTTTCCTTGAGTGGATAATGTTGGATATCTTTATTCATGATGTCCTCAGTCTGAGTTTGGGATATATCTATTCCTGATGTTGAAAACTTAGTTTGACTGTAGGAATCAATAATCTACTCTTTTTGTGTGATAATACCAGGAGTAAAGGAATCCTGTTCTGAATGAAGATCATCTACGTGTTCATCCAAAGAAAGCATATCATGGGTAAATGGAGGAGCATGTGCTACATGGATTTGATCATCTTGCATAGATAGGAGAGTGTCTATTAGATTATTGTAGTATCTTGAAGATACAAATTCTTGATCTTGAATGATTTCAGAGTTGTTTTCGACATGCTTTGGATCAAGTTCTTGACATGGGTTAGTTTCAAAGGATGGATTGCTTACAAAAGGTTCTTGGATGTCATCATTAGACATGGTAAGTGGTTCAATATCCTCAAGTGTCGAGTTCAGGGCTCCTTTAGTATCTGTAACCATGAGGTCAAAGGGGGTCAACATGTCTTGGAAAGGACCATTGCTAGACCTTAGTGGAAGATTTTGATCTTGTTTTGGAATAAATTCTTGAGATATATCCTCTAACTCATCAGGTGATGTAGAGACATTTTCATCATGATCATTGGTCAATGGATCGTGCATTATGTTAATAGGATCAAATAATCCTAACACTCCTTGAAATAGATCACTAAAAAGTGGCTCTTGATGTATGGTGAGTTGGTCATCGGATGGGGTAGAAACATCTTGAATGTTCTCACTGATGGATAGATTTTGATCATTGTTTTCAACAATTGTGATGGGTATATTGTCAATGCCTTCAACCATAGGGTCAAGTGATGTTGGCATTTTTTGAATTGGATCATTGTTGGTTGGTGGATTTTGATCATAATTGAAAAGTGACTCTTGATATACATTGATTTGATCATTGGATGAAGTAGACATAGCCTCAATGTGCTCAATGATGGATTGATCTTGATCCTTGCTCTCAATAGTTTTCATTTTTTGTGTTTGTGCTTGTTTTTGTTGAGTAGCTTGAGCAGCTAGTGTGGTTTGGGAGGTTTGTTGCACTTGTTGAGCTTGTGTTGCTTGTTGTGTGGCTAGATATTGTTGTATGGCCTTTTGGTAGGCCTGGTGAGCTTTTAGCACAATGTTATATTGTCTTGCTGTGTTTGGTTTTGGTGGTAGTGGTGGTGGATTTGGAATTGTGTTGGATGTAGTGCCAATTTGAGATATGCTTGGAGTGATGATGGGTGTGATAGGGGTGGTTAAAGTGATCGAGGTGATAGGAATGGTCAGAATGACCGAGGTGATAGATCCTTGGGAGACCATATTTTGATTTGTCAGGATTGATGTTGTCATTTGATTAGATACCATTTGTTGGTGCGATGTCGATGGTATATTCAAAGGATTTGATGTGATGGCTTGATTGGTGTTAGGTGGATTGATTTGGATGGAGTGATTGGTGCTAGGTAAAGGGGGAAGCCCTAAACCAAAGAATGATGTTGATATGGGTAATGGTGGTGGAGATGTCTCTTGGCGCAATGACTCAACTATTTTGGTAAGTGTAGCAATTTGATCTCGCCAAATTTGAACTTGACTCCCTTGATATAGTTGATTTGGTTTTTGTTCAAGAAGATTTGGGGTGCATAATTGTGTTTGATTTTGGACAATGTTCTGATTTGGGATGATGTTCCAATTTGGCATTATGGGTTGAAATTGAACATTGTTGATCTTGAGAATCACATTGCCTTGTTTTAGGTAACTCTGATTTTGCATGGTGTTACCTTGACTTGGACTAATGCATGGACTTGTTATCATCGTTTTTGGACTTTGAACAACATTTGTACGATTTGCAAACATATTTATCCCAAAGTTTGCTGGATTCATGTTTGGAAAACTTGTACTTGGTACATTCTCATTTGGCATGTAGGGATTTGGTGGGATGATATTGTTCGTTTGAAGGCCGATGCATTGATTGTTCAGTTGGTGGATTTGTAGGTTTGAACTTGGATTTAAATCTACCATTGGGAAAGGTGTCCCAAACTTCAATTTGGGCATACTCACATTTGTTGTACTATTGAAATTTGTTGAAGGTAATGATCCCATGTACGGTTTGTATAGATGCGAGTGTTGATAATCAATCGGCATTGTAAGGTTTTGAAATTTTAGTTGATTTGGATTACTCATGATGTATGGATCAAGGTTATATTCCATGTTCCTCTTGTGTTTTGACCTTGTTGTAAAAGTGACCTCTAAGGTTCTTAGGACCAATGATGAGATGAAGGATGAAAAGGGGAAATGATATGAGTGTTGAACATTTAGGGACTTTGGATTAATGCTAGACTTAGGGTTTGCTTTGTTTGATTTGGATAATGAACTTGTAAACCTTAAGATGTTCGATGTTATCTTAGGATGAAATTGTTCAAAGGTGTGCTAATTTAACTAGAGGTATGAGAAAGGATGCATTCCCATACACCTAACTAAACAAGGTGATTTTAATTTTGATGATTTACCCAAGTCTAGAATGATGTTTCCAAAGCTCTAAAGTTGTTTGGTGGGATGGGTTTTGATAGATGTTTAGAAGATGGATGAAAGTTTTGATTTTGATCCTAAGAGACTTAGAGAGACTTTGTTTACTAGGCCAATATATTGAAGAACATGCCTTTCTCTAAGAGTAAATCAAAATCAAAAGACCAATGTTTGCATGAAAACCATATGACCAAAATATGCCAAGCACATGTGTGGGGTCCAATTGATTTAATCTTTTCTTAATGGATTATTTTTACCACAAACACACTCTTGATTAGATTTTGAATCTAGATGTCTAATGTCTAAACTTTCCCCTTATCCTACAAAGTGTATTACGTGGAAACCAAGGAAATTTGAGGCAAGATTTACCTATTGTTGACCTTAGTAGGAGCAAATTGAGATTAAATCCAAATACTTAGAAGCCTCTAAGGATATGAATCCCAAGGGCAAGCAATAACATGTGAATTTGTTCAAGGATATTTTCCTCTCCTAAAGGGTTTGAGATTTGATGCTCATGTTGAATGTTGGTTTTCCAATGTTTTTGATCAAAGCACTATGTTTTCAAACTGACTCACAAGCAATATGACATCCTAGCTCAATTGGTACGTTTTTCTTGGTGGGCTTGCCTAATGCCCTTCATAGAAGAGATGATTTTACATGCAACCAAGGAAAGAGTATAAAGGTATTTTAAGAATGAAGTCTTAACTTCTATACTTTAACCAAGATCGGACATGGCAAGTAACTCCTTGGAATCTAAGTTCCAATTGATAAACTCGCTCAATGGATCAATTGGTCACTACAAAACAAGGGTTCTATTTCAGACTTTCCATTCATAGAGATTGACCCATGCGATAAGAGTCCCCTTTCAGATCCATCTTGTCAGAATCAACCGTGTGATATTGGCGTTTACTCCAATACCCACATTTATATCCTAGTTGGAAATAATCTTGGCTTTAGAGTGTTACCAGTTGAGTCGTTCCCTTGGGTGAGTACTTTTTTTCCAAGGCAGGCCCTCTAGGATAAACAAAAGTGAGTGAAAACAATATTAGTAACTCAATCAATCTTTGTTGGCAACAAAGAAAGAGAATATACGCAATAATGCCACCACTCACACTTGCACAAGATTTTGTTCAATTTTTAAACCCAAATTGAAGTGTGGAAGTGATTGCTTTGTCTCACCCTAAAGTCATGAAAAAGGCCTTTTGATTCTCAAGATTGCTATAAAGTGCGAGAGAAGCGCACACGTCCTTTTTCTATAAATTTAGTTTAAGTAAGCCTTCACAAAAAGAAAAGTTGCACTTGTTCTTTTTAAATCCACAAAGAAAAATGTGAGTTCTTTTTTAAGCACCAAAAGACAAGTGAGATATTTTTTTCAATTTTTTAACCTTCAACAAAATCTAGTCAATTTGTCTAAAGTTCATTTTATCTCCTTTGCAATGATAATGGAAATCTTTTGAAGTGTTCATTTTAAAGCCCAAAACCAAAGATGAGTTAGCCTAAAACATAAAATTAAGGCGTATGATGGAATCTCCAAGCATTAAAAAATGCTTTTGAGTTTCAAGTTTGGTGCTTGATTTTTCTCCAAGTTCTTTTGAAGGTCTCTTGCAAGCTTTTTGTGTGACGAAATGCTCCTCACTTTTCCTATTCCATGAAACAAAAAGACAATTATGTGATAATTCAACTTATTTTTATTTAACTTCAAATAATAACATGATCCTAAGTGATGATAATAAAAGGAAGATTTATAAGTAAATCATTAATGATTCTATTTGAGAAGGCATCACACTTGTTAGACTCCTTATCATAATCTTCATCACTAGAGGTATTGAGTCAAGAATAAATCTTTCAAAAGAATATCACAAGCTCAAATTTTAGCTATCTCAAAATGACCATATTGATAAAACAATTTATAACTTAAATTTTGAAATCCAATAAATTGCATCACCAAGTCAACCCAAAACAAAAAAATCCTTCCAAAAGCATTATCACAAGCTCAAATTTTAGCTATCTCAAAATGACCATTGTCATTCAAAAGAGCGTATAAATATTGAAACAAAATCTAAAAATTAATAAAGCCCTGTAATTATCAAGACCATGCATCATTGATTTTCCTACAACTATTTCTATGCACTCTCTACTCCAG
Source organism: Sequoia sempervirens (assembly GCA_007258455.2). Lineage (NCBI taxonomy): Eukaryota > Viridiplantae > Streptophyta > Pinopsida > Cupressales > Cupressaceae > Sequoia > Sequoia sempervirens. Next base: position 44,948 of record VDFB02096108.1, on the reverse strand, counting down.
AGTATAGTAGTTTTCTTGCATGAAAGAAATAGATGAGCAAGAAATGTTTGAATTGAGTAAAAAATGTGTCCTTTACTATCTCTACCAAATCAACTCCCAAAAGAATTTAAAAGTCAACCACAAAATATTTTCTCTCGTTGCAGCTGGAATATTATCAATTTAGATCAACCTACTGTTGGATTTTAGTAGTCTTAGACATCAAACTTTGGGGTGATATCAATAATGAACAACGATAGGTACCAATGGCACAACAGTGAAAAATAAATATAATCACGTGGGACACAATCTTCCTACAAAAATGATAAATATGGCCAAATGATTGTATGTTTACAGCTGTCAAAATAAGTAAAATACAACTGGTAGGTGTAAAACAGAACAGTGGATAAATGCTTCTTTTTTTTTTTTAAAAGCTTCCAAGCTAGCAAAATTGGTAGGTGTATGTCTGAATTCAATAACCTTTGATGGCATCCCTTTTACCTGCATGCAAATGGATCTAGACATTCATCAAAGCATAACATACTAAAAAGATTTTGTTAGATGCTTAATTTATTGTGTTAGATGAGGTCGTTCAGATATTTGTCATCAGCTTTGACCAGGATGTTGAAGCGATTTATGCAGACGTTGCCCAAAAAGTGATAGAGTATGTTGTCTTATGCCACATTGCCTTCCTACCACCGATTAACTATTGGTAGATACAAACTTCAGCTGCAAATCATTACTAAGCTTTAGCAAGATTGTACCACAATATCTTAGAAATGCATTTAACTGATAATCAATAATGACGTTGCACACCACAAGCTCTGTATATTGTCCAATAAAAAAATCTCAGTAGTATTAAATGACTATTGGAAGAAGATAACCATCTAGGTACAAACTTTGGAGTATTTATCAAGTTCAAACACACAGTACGATGGGATTGACATGACGGATTTGTTGGATTCAATCAATGTCTTAAAGACATATAGGTGCAAAGCATATAGGCACAACAAATGAAACAACTGGCATGCAACTATAATACCTTGCACCACATTAGGTATCTAGTAATAATGAAGGGACATCCATCAATGCATAATAAAAGCATAATTTTTTTGGAATGCAGCAGCATAGTAAAGGCACGTGAACTATTTTGATAGAATTCTTCAAGAGAAAAATGTGATCTCAAGGAGTATCGAGATTGTAGGGTATGTGCAATATGGATTTATGTGGGGACTTAAGATACTTTCAAGCAACTCAAATTGGCCTAAGATTGATTTTAAAAACATCAAATACTTGAAGGCATTTTGTAAGATATTCAATAAAGCACACCAAGAACTTTAATTTCTGATTTTCCTTACCTTACTTGTCAGAATTCAAATAAAGGAATGCATGCTTAAATTGTAAAAGAATGGTATTTGAAATAAAAGAACATAATGAAAATGAGCTTACATGAGGAGAAGGAGCCGATGGTATGAAGCTGTATGAAAGCAGTAAAAAAAAAAAAAAAACCTTCTTTTCCTTTCTACCTACCAACCATAATCATAGGCTCAACCCAACCATTTTGTTGGCTCATTAAAACTTGGTTGTCCAGCTGGAGTTTTCCCTATTCAACGGTGGAGATTCTGGCATGCTCCCACACAATTCTTGATCAGGGGGGCTCATTAATTTTTTGCGATCGGGTAGGCTCATTAATATTTTGCGTTGGTCTCAGCAACTCACCTTCCCCACACCGGCCACTTCTATTGTAGCGAATGGAATGCGACACTTCTAGTTCATGTAAGTGATGCGATATTCAATTGTGCCTTGTCACAATCTTTGCGTGGGTATAAGTTGGACAATCAAATATTTATGAGGTTTGCATTTGAGGGGGACAGTTGGAAAAAATAACTGCAAACAACTTTGAGACTACATTTCTACAACATCAATGGTAGCAATACAATAGTGACAAAATAGAACTAGGACAAAAAAACTTTCTCTATGACAAAAACATCAATGGAGAGAAAGACAATCAAGCTAGTGGGTGTGTCATCGCTCATTGGTGAAGTACATAAATGATGTAACAACTTTCATCTTATCAATCCTTCTAAACTGTAGATGTTTGAGTGTGTGTTTTATTTTGCATTGAATAATTAAATCTACTTTCTTCTTTGTTGTAGGTGAATCTTGGTTGAATCACAAAAACTAACCACTACATTTGCTAGTGAAATAGGGCACTCAATACCAGATAAATGAAAAAGATGAAAGCATTAATATTGTGAGCACCATAGATCTACAAGCAATTAAATCACAAACATTGACTTCAATAAGCATTAGTTATTAAAGAGAAAACATCTTCAAACATTGATTTCAATAAGCATTATGAACTCAAATCTGCCCTCCTTCTAGCGCCATTATGTGGATGGTCAAAATCTACAAATGGCTAAAACTAACACACACACACATTAGTATGATTAGCACGTCATGAGTAGTTAATCATCATCATCAGTGCATCCATCCTACATCCAAAAAACTGTCAGCATACCACATATCATTCATATCATACATAATAGGAAACATCGATCATTTCACATGCATTGCATTTGCATCACCATCATAATATAGATATGTTAGTCTAAGCATCTACATAAATCATACATTTGCATAATCATAGCATATCACATAATCCATCTCATCCATCATCACATCATATCATCATTTAAGTTGTTTAGGATAATATAGATTGGTTATTCTAAGCATCTTAAAACCCTCTCATTTGCATCATCATCATAACCATCCATTTTGAACTTCTTTATCGTGAGATCGACCTTCAAATCGAATATTTTTGCTCGATCTCTCGAGGGGGAAATGTACCAGTGTACTTTCCGCTAGGGCATCTGAAAAATTAGAAAGTTTTCAAAATTTGATCGCTGTAAGATTATTCTTTGAACCAACGCAACCTATACATTGCTTCAAAGAGGGGGAAAATGTAGACACGTGAAATTGACATCATGCATTTGATTAGGTCATATTCATCCATTCATCAAATAAATCAAGTTTATTTATCAATCTCCTAAAGTAATCAATTTAAATTAAATAAATCAATTTGATCCTAACATCACCCTCCTTGATTAAATAAATCAAACATTTATTTAATTAAGTCTGAAATCAGCTTCCATCCCTTTTGATTTAAATAAATCAAAATATTTAAGTCAAATTGGTCAATAGCATCTAATCATCATCTTAAGCTAATCTAATCCTAATTAGTCTAATCTAACCACCCATCACATCCTCTAGCTTTTCCCACTTCCACCAATAAATCATTTTAATTCATTTATAAAATCAGCATTTTCCCTCAACATGGCATCTTTGAGGAATATTCTCCAAGTTTGAATGTCCCCCAATTTGACATGTACATCCAACAAAGCATTTATGAGGCGTTACATGTCTCTTGCACAAGGTCAAACTCAGCATTTAACTCTCAAATTCAAATTTGAATCTCCCCCTCTTTGGCATATTGACCAAAATGTGCTCATTCCTCAACCTATCATAATGTGACAAGTGGCTTCATCTCATTGGTCAAATCATTATCCCACATTTCTCTATTTTGAGCTCTCTTCCAATTTGAAAATCTATAAATGAAAGCTTCACTCTTCAACAAATCCTCCACAATCTCATGAACAAATGCATCATTATCATTTTAATCCATATCATCTTCAAGGCAGTTTTATCATTTATCTTAGCAAAGGATTGGGAAAGGGCTTCTTTCCATAGAAGCACCAATCCACTATGGGATAGGTTTGAGCATGCTTAGTTTTTTGGTATTTTATCACTTTTTTTATTTAGCATGATTCAATATCTCATATGGATGCTTGATAATTTTCTATGTTTTAAAGTGCTAATCATGATAATGTGTGTGTGTTAGTTTTAGCCATTTTAGATTTTCACCATCCACACTCACATTATCGGGTTCGTGCTCACCATAAGGATTGCATCTAGTTCAATATCAACAAAATCAAAGACATTGGTAATGTTAAATTCTCTCTTAGCTTTCCAACGATGTAACTTTTTTCACTTTCTGACAATGTTAGGCCTTTCATCCATAATTTTTTTTGTTTGTATGTATGTTTTTTATCAAAAAGCAGTGTTTGGTGTTTTTTTCATTATAAATTAATCGTTCATCAAAATTTCAAATAAATTAATTTTTTAGAAACTAGACTCTATTCTACAAATTTTAAAAAATATTTAAAAAAAAAATCTATTACTTTCCAAAATTTGTAGGGGGAGCACGACCAAAATTCTGCTTTTTAGGAAGTTCCCACTTGGAAAATTAGTTAAAAATCAAATATTCATTAAAAAATTATCCAAAAAATTGTGCATCAACTAGATACTATTAGCTAACTTCTGACTATAGCGATTTTAAAAATACTGCAAAAAATTTCACCATGCTAGGGTTGTACAAGAGTTGCTATGTTATGTTTTTTTGACAAAAACAACAAAATTTTTTGTACATCCCTCTTTTGAACCCCTTAATCTCAACCATTTTCAAAATAAATTAGTAGTTTTGAAAGTATACTAGAGCACTTCGATCCTTGTTTTTGTTCCATCTCAAAATTTTGAGTGTAGCTATCCTCAATTTCACATCCAAGGTCAGTATTTCTTGATTTCTGAAAAAAAGTGGCCACTTAAGCCCCTTTTTTGGGAACCATCTTAGTGCGCTTACCCAGGTTTTTGTAGGAGGAGTGTCATCACATAGGCTACAATGGGTTACCCTGGTGTAACCTTCCTAGGCTACCAGACTACCTGGCCACCTCTACCGGTTGCTAGACCCCCATGCACGCAATGTGGGATCAACATACCTTCCAGTCGAACCAAGTAGTCAATTTTTCCATTGTAGGCCTTCCCACTCATCCCAAGCCTAAACGATCACTTGAGCCATGAGTGAGGCTACATTATTTGAGTTAAAGTGAGATACTACCCAAACCCCCTAATTAATTTTAGATTATCACTTGATTAAACTCACAATGGGTTACCCAAGACCTGCCAATTTATGCGCCAGACCCCCATTGAGAGCCACTCCCCTATTGACAACTAGGAGACCCAATAAAATCAGAAGAGCAAATCCAACTTTCACAAACACAAAATATCATTATCAAATTTACAAGTCGAGGCAAAACCCTTCCCGCTCACAAGTTCCAACCACATCATTGAAAATACCGTGCTAGGCTTCAGACCATCATATACTCATAAATACAAAACAATCATTTCAAGGGATTATCAAATAATTCCATTTGAAAGAATTTCCCCCCCAACCTCTAGAGACTCCTAACATTCACTTAACAAGAAGACAAAACCATTGAGAAAAACTCACTATCAAGCCCATTCCAAAATCAAATCAATTCCAAATTCAACCTCAATAATCAAAAGTCAAAATCAACCAATAGGGCATCCAAGAGAGACCTCAATTTTCTCCTCAGAAGATACCCTATCTAAGAAAGTATAACAAATCATAATGATTCCCCCATCAAGAAATGACAAAATCATGATCATAAAAAGACTATTTACAAATAACACTCACCATCAAGAGTGGGAACATCATCAAGAAGATAATCAACTTCATTCATAATACAATTTCAGACAAGGACTCCCACTTTAAACAATGAGCATAATTACTCCAATAGACAACAATACCACTTAAATTCCAAAATTGCACACATAATTCCCGCAAGGAGCAATAATCAAAATAACACTCCAAACATTTCCATCTCAAAGTCAAGTACAATGTTACAAATTAATAACTACATTACCTTGAGAGAGACAGTATCTTTACAACAATTATTATATTCTATGTCCATTTACAAGATTAATTACTATATTCCACTAATTCATATTGACAAGGAATTCAACATTCAATAAAAAAAACTACAAGAGAAATACATCATTTAAAGATTAATCTAATTCATCCATTCCTCTATGTTCAGAATTACTCTAAAAACTCAATTATTCCATACATCAACCCTCTTTACTCACGACATTTGTAAGTTCTATTCTCTATACAATTTTTAGCTAGAAGGTGAACCATTATTTACTAATAGGTCTTTATTAATAAACAATTATTATTACAACTAAATCCATTATAAGGAAAGAATCTACAATCAAACTATTTACCATTAATAATTAGACTCCACAAACAAGATAATCCAATTCGTTCCTTGAGCAAATCATTCTATTATTAATATAAATAAACCAATGTTCCACACATAATAATTTCTAATAGTAAATTCGTGTAAACTTAACATTATACAAACTAAAGTAATCTTCAAAAATACTCTTTTTCCATATACACTAATCTTCCATTATTAATTCCAAAATATCCAACTTCTAAATTACTTATCCGTTTGTTTCATCTACTTAATTAGACACACACATATATAAACAATAAGATACTTTTACAAGAAACATACTTATAATTGTATATACTTAACACACTTTCTCAAACACACACACATACACTTGTGTTTCTCTTTATGTATTTATATATATACATGTATATGTATATCGATATGAATAAACAATTACTAGCATAAAATTCGAATCTCAAACAAGTTGGAAGTCTGCAGGCAGAAGAAAAGCCTACCCCAAACATAGACTTATCTTATATATTATCGGCTTTAACTGTAGACTCCAACAAGGATTCCGCCCATGCAGGTTACAGATATTCTGCCTTTCGACGGAAGATACACCCAACAAAAAGGTAATCACTTACATCAAACAATTTACAGGTGTTAAGACAGACTTACGAGCACAACGAATGATATCTATAGGAAAAGTAACGGATTTATTGAACCTATGATGACAACAGGAGGTGACGCCTATAGAAACGATAGCATAAACTTGCTTACAGTATGCATACGTGCATGATTTATCTGATAGCTATTAATAGAGGTAGCGATAAATTCTGAAGAACAAAAGTTCAAAATAAAACAAACACCCATTACTCAATACAACCGATATATACTATTTGCATGGTGCAAGAATATGTATAAAAGAAACATGCATATGACAAAAACAGAGGCGACAACCTCTTATATGGTATTCTAAACTGATTCAAGGTGAAATAAAGTCCGACAACTCTGGAAGAGTTGCACCTATACATGATGCCGAGCTCTCTTCAATCCCGCTCCCAGCTCTGAACTTCCTCAATAGCTATACAAAAGTCCTATACATGCATCCCCAAATCCATCTTTCAAAACCCCCAAGAAATTCCCAGAACCAGAGTAACAACTCCAAGAACAAGAAACTTTCCCACAACCAAATACCAAATTAGTTTACTCTCACTACTTATTTATTCCTCCACTATCCGTAACTACATCCTCTCCATTAAATTCATTAATTTACTTTCTTTTATATTTTCCCCACTATGCACAATTTTTTTTAACTTGTTTTAGTTTTATAACCTTTTAAATCATCACTTGCAATTGCACACACCTAATTAATTATTTAATATATTTGGTTTATTAATTAATTTCATTTTAAATCATAAAGTTTAATTTATTAAAATCAAATAAGGACCTTAATAAGTTTAATTATTTAATACTTTGATTATATAAAACCTTCTATTTTAATTATCTCCATGTCATTTAATTTCAATAATCCTTTATTTTAATATAATAATCGAACAAAAGCACTAATCAAGTACAAATCAACCCAATTTAATCAAATGCACCACAAACCACCAAGGTGAAATGCGGAGGCGCACTACAGGTAACTTCATTCGAAGGACCTTCGAACAAAGTGCCTTAGGTAGACACTTTCAATATCTACTTCAAATTTTCCTTAAAAATTACAGTTTCAAACCTTGGGTTGGATCTTCAAATGTAATTAATTTGACAAGATAATTTGCAAGATCATAGTCCTCAAAATGAGCTTTCCAACAAGTATAATTTTAATACATTTTTTATTTTATTATGTATTTATTTTCTATTTTTTACTAAACATATGTTTTTCATCTAACATCAAGTTCTTTGTTCTACATATGTGGGAAAATAGTAAAATACTAGATTCTTTTTCTAAAAAATATATATGCACTAGGTATTGACATCCTTGTTTCAGATAAAAAATTAAATTTTGACATATACGAAACAAGTTATGTGCTACTACATACACCTATGTCCAAATTATAATTACTTTGACTTAAAAAATTAATTAAAAAAAATGCAACAAAAAATTATGAAAATATATCACTGTACTAGATATTGATGTTAAAAAATTATATTTTAAAAATTAGAATTTTATACTTTCTAGATAAAAGTTTTATATGTTATTACATAAACATCACTTTTTAAAAATGTTGTTTACTATAAAAAAAATAAGTTTTTAAAAGTTAGATAAAAATATTCAAAATTTATTTTTAAAAAAATTAAAAAACATATCTTTAGAATCTACACACAACTCCTCACAAACCACTAGTTCACATCATCTTCAAATTCTTACCAGTTTAGCTATTATAAGTCTCAAAAAGTAGAGATTTAGTTAAAATGTTGATTTTAATGTCCTATTTTGACCAAAATGTGAGACTCATTAATGTGGGATTACCCTCCCAATTTATAAAAACTATTTGTGAGTATCACTAAGACAATTGGGTTGACAATTTTTCATCATGTAGTCTAAGAATACATGAACTCCATCTTGACTTATATATTGTATCCCTATTGTATGTGTATAAAAGAAGTCTTGTGTTACTAAGAAACTTCATCTTTTATTTAAAATTAATAAATTAACAAAATGAATTCCCTATAATTTGTTGAACTTGGTAAACTTTACATTGGCATTTTACCACATTACTAGCACTAAAATAATAATGATGGAGAGGTGCGGAGCTGGGAGCAGGATTAGGCGAGACTTTGGAGATTTGAAATATGAGGATTCTAGAGACAACAACGAGGATGATGTCAATGTCGATGGTCCTCCATTGTTGTCTTGGTTGCGTCGGTGGAGGGAGATGCTTGGGATTTGGTCCCTGGTTGGTGTGCTTGTCACTAATGTTTAGGCCCTTCTCTTGGTTGCATGGGGGATCCATGAATGGTCTGGAGTGGCTGTGTTTGGAGCAAAGTGTGAGGTTTTCCTGGCTGCCTCTGCTTCTCTGGTGGTCACTATTGTTTTGGTAGCCCGTGTTTCTTGGTTTATGACTTCTCTGACCTCTTTCCTACTGCCGAGGCTCTAGTCTGAGCTTTTTTCTTGGAGGGATGGGGATGCATTATGTGGATTCATTGAGGATTTTTGATGTTTCTCACCATTTTCCATCCTTTTAGTGTCTATGGAGAGGTCATTTTTTTTATGGCCCCTGGTCTTTGTTGCTTATCCTATTTTTGGGCTTTGTTGGTTTGGTTATGGCTACCTTCGAGTGGCAGTGTTTGTAGTCCCTTGGTTCTTTGGGGCTTTCTTCTGACGTGGCTCTGGTCAGCTTGTGGGCTACTTCTCCTGTAGTGATGTTTCTGGGTGGCTTCTTGGTGGGCAGTGGCTATTGTTCCCTTCCTTCTTCCCTCCTCAGTCTTCTGGGCTTACATGTTTCTCTTTCATTGGCTCTTCCTCCTTGGTGTAGGGGAGGTAGGTATATCTGGTCTATTGGAGGGGTTCCCTTGTTTAGGTCCTAGAAGTTGATTGGTAGTTGCTTTTTTTATGGTAATTTTGTGTTTTGTGCCTCTACATCCTTTCTTGACTATTTTCTCTTATGGTAGAGGTGTTTTTTATAGTTCTTGTGGTATTTTTTTGGGTTTTTTGGTTTTCCTGGATGGTGTATTTTTGAACCCTAGGTGTTCCTTTTTCTGGGGTATGTGGCTGATGGTGTGGAGATGTCATTAGATGCTTTGGTGTCTCTAGTGTCTTACTTCTTGATGCAGGTTGGTTGGTATAAGCTTATTTTTGTGACCTGTTGCTTGTGGTAGTTGGTCTCTTACCAAGTGTTGTCAAAGGGTGTTATGGTTGCTTTCTCTACTACTATGTTGGCCTTCATTTCAGATCCTATGGAGGTGGATTTGCAAGGTATTTGTCTCTTGCTTCCTCAGTTGTTGTTCTTGTTGAGGTGGACGCTTCTCCTTCGAAGGTGGATGTTGAGGGTGTTGAAGTTTTCAAGTGATAGTGGTCTTGTTGGACACGACACTCTCTCCATTAGAGGGGAGCTCCCTCCTTTTGAGCTGGAATAAGAGTTGGCTTCCTAGTTAGATTGGTGGCTTTATCTTGAGTGGTTCGTTGTGCTCTCTAACTCCTTTATTGGGGTGGGGTTTTTGGAGTTGTTGGTGTCCTACACCATTAAGGTTGTTATCTTTTTTGGCTCTATGATGTCATCCATGAGCGGTTGGTTTGTTGATGCCTAGAAGATGCAGGCGACATCTTTTTGTATCTAAGGGTTTCTAGTTCTGGGTAAAACCAGGTGGTTAAAGGGTTTCTAGCCCTTGCTTGTTTGTTAGTTGCAGTGTGTGGTCATGTTAATCTTTTAGAGGCTAATGTAGGGTTGTTGTTGGTTTATGGTTTATTTTATTTGTAGATTGCTTTTCTATGATAGATTGATGGTTTCCTTCAAAACCATTTTGTACTGGGTTTTGGGTCCCATCAAAACCCATTTTTTGCCTCTAATAAAAAACAACATGCACATTCCCTATAAACATGAAAGGTGAGTTTTAGAGCATAATGTTTATTAAGGATCTTTCTTATAAAAATAAGCTTAAAATATAAATATAAATACCTAATATAAGATATTGACCTTAATAAATATGCTTATAACATATTATGAAAATATTTAATAATAAATTAACATAAAATATATTTTTAAATTAATGAAACTTTTTAGCAACTTCATCCAAAGGTGTTACCAAACTTTTATCCTTGTAAGGAATTCTATTTAAGAGTTTTAAAATGTGAGATTAGAATTTAAATAAATGCTACTCCAAAGGTTTATGTGAAACCATTTGGAAGGAGAAAAGGGTTTGTGGAACCCCAAGCTCCTAGGTTTGTAATCATACACAAATTATAATTTTCCTCTTTAAATGATGTTTGTGATTTTTTTTTATCTTTATGGTTTTTCCTACATAAATATTATTTTCTTTGTTTTTATTATTAAATTTATTTATTATATATTTATTTTATGCCCAATTACTATATATTAAATTAATTTACATATCTAAACTATTTATAAACTCTTATATCAATAAGTATGATAGTAGGCTTGTAGTCAATGTATTAATTTTTTTAAGTAGATCATGTGATATCTAGCTTGGGATATCACAGAGTTTCAAACCTAGAATATGGTATTCTTTTAGAATTGGTGAAGCTCAACCCAAGTTTTCTATTTCAAATGATTCAAGATTCAAGATTACACATAATGAATAAGTCATCCATATAAAGCACAATTATGATGATTTGGCCATCTTCAACTTATATAAAGAGACCACTATTAGTATAATTATTGTGGCATTGAGTAAAACCTATAACAACTTCACCATTAGAAGTTGTACTTGACCTTTTAAATTCAACAATAATTTCCTTTCTTATGGAAAGTGGAGGAACAATATCCCATGTCTTATTTCTAACTAGAGAATCATTCTCTAATTTCATTACATCCCTTCATCTTTCATATCTATTAACTTCGTTAATGGATTAAGGTTCACTTTCTTTAAAAAATATTAAAACATTTGTTATTTTTGTTAAAAAAACACTTTCTAAGTTAGCATCTTAGATTAGATATTGTCTATTTATGACTTTTGAGTTAAGAATTATCGTAAGATTCCTTACTCTTCGACCCATCGAGTAAAGTATCTTGAATTTGTTCATCTTCCATTAATATAGAATATTCTTCATAGGAATTAACTTGAATAGGTTGGATGGAGGATAGAATGATCTTCCTTTTGAAATGTCATTAAACCTCAATCATTTTGTCTTTCCTCTAAAACCTTCAAATATGCATTTAATAGAAGTATGATTATTTTTTTTCCTTTTTATTTTAGTAATGAACATGAAAGCAATGATTCTAAAAATCATCAAATGGGAAACACTTTCTTTCTCTTTATCCCACATTTCTAAGGATGAACCATTGTAAGTTTTAATTATTTACAACACACCCAACGATAATATGAATGGTTGTGTGCGAACCCTTTTCCTAGTACTTGCAAAACAACATGAGTAAACAAGTTAAACAAGGAATTGTAAGCTAAAACAAGGATTCTCCATGAAATCCATTTACAAACTCAAAATAGGAAAGAAAACAATGAACACAATATAAAAGATAAACTAGATTGAATCCTAATTTAAGTATGCAAACTCATGATCTCATAGGGGAATTGGTGCCAATTTGATGTGAAAATTGGCCCTTTCCCAATTCCTATGATGAAATTTTGATATCTTGAACATGGCATTGATCCACTTTGATGAAAGATGAGAACTCCAAGCCAAATCTGCAAAAAACCTAGCTAAGAATTCAATGATGGATGGAAATGGCTAAATATTTTAGCATAGTAACTTTGCTTGGATTGTGGATGATGAAATGAGGATATGAGCTCTTTATTTATAGAATTCCAAGATGGATGAATGTCCAAATTTGAGCAATGTGGGACTAACATTCATCCAATGATATGATGCCACTTTTCAAGCTATGAATGGATGATGGATATGAAAGATTTGGGGTTTGTGCCAATAAATGCAAATATTTGAAATTAAAATTTGTTGAAATGACATGCAAGAAGGAAAGGAAAATGCAATAAATGCCACTTGACTCAAAGAAAAGGAAATGTAAGAGATTTTAAATGCCTTGTTGGATGTACATGTTGACTTAGAATTTTTGAATTCAAATTGAGAGAATATTCCAAAAGATGCCTTGTGAGGAAAATAGGGATTTAATAAATGAATTAAATCTATTTTCATGTGCAACTTGCATTATCTAGAGGATGGGACATGAAATGAGATTAAATTAATCAAAGGTTAATTAATTTAATGAGAGAGGTTAGGTGATGTGACCTATTTGACTCAAATTTATGGATTTATTTAAATCAAATAAGAGAGGAATATGATAAGAGGCTAATTAAATAAGGGATTTGATTTATTTAATTAAAAGGTATGGTGTTAGATTAAATAAAATAAGGTTTTAATTTATTTAATTTAATGGATAGACTTTAGAGATTTAATCAAATAAATTGATTATTTAATTTAAATAGGGATAATTAGATCAGATGGATTGACTTAATTAACAAAAAGAGATGACTTGGTTAGATAAAACAATTTATTTAATCAAGAGTGGAATATTGATGAATTTAATCAGATAGGGAATTTGATTAAATGGTTAGACCAAGGGATGATTTAGGAAGAAACGATGTTAGTAAGTTAGGATCGAATGAACAATGTCAATCAGTATATTTTACGTGTCTACATTTTTCCCCTCTTTGAAGCAATGCACTCATTGCGTTGGTTCAAAGAATAAACGATCTCAATCAAAGCCAATTTTTCTTTTGATATTTAAAAACTTGCCCCACTACTGCATAGCGAGAGAAAACATGCCATTATAATGCCCCCTTAAGAGATCGAACGAAAATTTTATTTTTTTTGGGTGATCTCACAAAAAAAGATGACAAAGTACCTGACAGGTCCGAAAGGGGTTCGGGAGGCTAAAAACATGTCTAAACGCAATAAAATGATGAAAAACAAGCCTCAAATAGACAAAAACAGGTTCGAGGGTCCAAAACTCTAGTAGAACAACTATTTAGGGTCAAAAAACCCTAATTTTTAGGCTTAAAAGGGGCCCGAGGGGTCACTTTCAAGTCATTTTCACACACCTCCACTAGAAAACTTAAGATTTGAGCTCTGACCCTCTGGCGATATGGCGCAACGACAGCTTCCCCTGCACATCACTAATCGAGTCCAGACATACCAGTGGCCACCTGGCATTGGGCACCGGTATGTGACCCTTACCCAAACTTAGTTTTTTCATTTAAACTATGTCGTGTAGTGTCGTTTTGCGCCGCAACGGTGCATTTCAAAGTTTACAAACTCTGACATTGGGCTCAAGCTTGATAGGTCGATTTGGGTAAAGTGCACCATGGCGACACCCTTTACACCCAAACTGCGACGCTGGAAGGAAAAGTGCACCGCGGCGATGCCATTTGGCTCTTTTTAGGGCTCGAGCGTCAGAATTTGAGTAAAATCAAACTGCGGCACAATCACAAACTGTTCTGCTGGGGACGAGCTTGGAGCGTTTGACCAAAAAAATTTCAAAAATTTTAACACGCTGACCTTCCTTCATGTAGGATATGGCGAGGGGGCTCTACTCTCAGGAGCACCGGTCACGAGATTTAGCTAGTGTTTTACAGGACCTGAGTGACCGAGACTAGGATCGACTAGGAGTTGCAAGATTATGGCACATTGTGTATGTGGCACCCGTGCGCACCCACCTAGGGATGTTGTCTGCGATGGCCGAGAGGTGGCATAGCGAGACACCATCGTTTCATCTTCCCACTAGCAAAGCCACTATCACTTTGGAGGATGTTTGGCACATTTTACGATTGCCTATTCACAGCTGAAGGGCGATCTTTGATATGGATGAGGGTTGCAAGTCTTGCATTAGAGTCCTCGCCACATGAGACATCATCTACTGCGAGGGACAGATTGAGCTAGAGAGATACAAGGTTATAGCACCTCCCTCCCACTAGGCAGTTGCAACCATCATTTCAGGTCTTGTTGCCACAAACTGACAAGGTTGATATTTTAGTCTCAACTGGGGGTATTGCTGGGAGTGGATGGTGCGAGACAAGCCTGTTCACTTTGCATGGGGTCCTGTCCTTCTAGCTTCACTTTATAGGGACCTACATGAGTACGTTTACATGGATGATAGAGCGTTGGGGGCTAGAGTGACTAACCTTCATGTATCGGCATGGGAGCACATTTCTGTGCTACGTCCACATGTCATTCTAGTTCTATGGGGGCAGAGGATGCCCTCATGGCACAATACATAGGTGGTGTGTCCTTTACACACACTGGTGAGCACAAGATCCCCTACTAGAGGTGGGTCCTAGACGAGATGCTAGTTTTTACTTGGCGTCCATACCTTGGTCGGCCCAGATGGGTCAATGATACTGATCAACTCTTCTATTGCCGCTAGGACCAATACATGTAGGGGTGGGAGTACACGATGATCGAGAGGTACCTACCTGGGAGTGTCCAATGTCAGTTCAGAGAGCTGCAGGATTGGCTTGATGATGACTATGTAGCCAAATTTTCATGCAAGATGACATAGCTGTCATGGGGTCATGGTATTCCTACCTCCGAAGCAGTTGACATATTTAGGCACTTGGTAGCCTGATCGTGGGATTATGATCAGGGCTTGGCAGATCCAGGCACTACTCAGGCTTATAGGGACTAGTTTCGTCCTCCACTTCGGTTGACCATTCCAGGTGAGGACCTAGATCCACGTAGAGTTAGAGGTAGAGGGAGAGGATGAGGGTGAGGACCGAGAGTTGAGATTCGATAGGATCCACTAGGTGTGCCCCCAGTCCCGCCAGGTCACAGATATATACACATGCAAGATCAATAGCAAGAGCCACCATGAGGTGAGGATCAGCCTCGGGTGCAACCTCATGTGAACCCACAAGGACATGCAGATAGTCGAGATGCACTGATTGTGCAGTTACAAGCCCAGGTTCAAGTAGTGATAGTGGAGAGAGATCAGGTGAGGGCTGAGAGAGAGCAACTCAGACAAGAGAGAGTGGTGTAAGTTTACCTAGGCTTGCTTGCACAATCACCTAAGAAGACCTTTTTCTCTATCTTCTTCCTAGAACCTGATAGCTTCTAGGTTCAGGTTAGGCCTAGGTCATTAACTGAGCTCTGTTTCTACTCCTCTCCAAGAGTTTCTCAACTTTGTGCTTCACCTTGGAAGACTAACACCAATTTGAATTAGAGCCTTTCTCCTACACTTAGAAGGCTCTAAGTGCCAAAATCACAAAACACTTTGAACTATTAGCAGGGGTGCTAGAGATACTAGAAACATGCATTTCACATCCAATTAGATCCATATTGGATGGTCTTCAATCCTCACTCTTACCGATTTCAAGAATTTTCCTTGAGAAGGCCTAATTCCTTGTAGCCCTTAACAGTGACCTTTTTGACTTTCTTGCCCAAACTTTCCAAACAACCTAGCCAACAAATTGCACTTTCAGACACCCTTTTTGACCCTTTAAAAGATTCACAAGATTTTAGTTCCCTGTTCCCTCCATACAATGGTCTCCTATGATCTAGGATAAATAGGGCTAAAAGGCCTAATTAATAGGGCTTCTCTGTCTTCTCACTCAAATCTAAAGCAAATGGATTGATAGAAATCTCAATCCCCCTGGCATGTTAGGATATACCTGTACCCAACCTAGAACTATACTTTTTCTGTACTGTCCTTCTTTCCCCTACCCAATCTTTTAGCTTTTCACTATCAAACCTCTAACCGGACTTCCCAAGCTCGCCTAGGGTTTGATTTTAAAAATACTTGCTTGACTCCACATGACTCCTACTGCTAAATATTTATAGATCATTGGCTCCCCTATCATATCCATCTAATCTTAGGAAGTTACCATGGCTAGACTTTATGGGGGAGCCATGAAAAGTCTGTCGAGTCAGAACATAATAAGAAGACCCTCTAAACCTTAACTATTGAATTCAAAGCACCAAATCAACTCAAAACAACTTAATTACAGAATGGAAATTGCTCAAGACTACTTTTTAAACACAAGTCTAAAGCCAAATCAATATATACAATCCACTTGATATCACTATTTCTTCAAAACACACAGTAAACTTAGAAATTATAGACTTCTCTCTATTCACACAAACCAAAAACTTGATTACAATTGACTCCCTGCTTGCCTTCGAGCCATTACCTTACATAGATGCCTTTTGCCATGTTTCAAGGGATGTTGGTCGATCCCACACTCCTACCTTTTAGGTGATCTGAGATAACTAAGTTACATGCATCCTGACAAATGTTGTCATGCAACTTTGCAACAACTTTTTGTAACTTATCATTATGTCCTCTTCCTAACTTCTAGGACCTCTAACTCCTTGATTTCGAGCATCCAACTCACTTAACTGCCTTTTGGAATCTTTTAAAAACATAGATGTGTTTAGAACACATTTAAGACTCAACTTTCAATCCAAGCTACTAAGCTAATTAAAGCAAAAGTAATTAACAAGACTAACTATGGTGACCCTAGTCCTAATGACTAATTCACCCATTCCACTCACAAGCAAGACCTTCTAAGGTCCAAAATAAACACACTATTACCCTAACTTGGCTAAGGTCAGATACAAGCCAAAATTTCCTAGTCTGTGAAGGTTAGCCTAGGTGCTCCTGCACCATCCTCCCCAAAACAAAATATTTCAATCCACCCTTGGATTGAGTAAGTTGAGATCAATGCCCAACTTCTTGAACTCTGATTCCTTGATCCATACTACATCAGCATCAGATTGACCATGTCTTTTAATCAGATGTTCCTTATATTTCTTGGTTCTAGTCTTCTTATAGACCCTGGTATCTAGTATACTATCAGTTTGTTTGACTGTAGCAGAAGGTAACTTGAGCTCTTCCACATCATGGATGACTTCCTCGAGACTTTTGTCCATGTCTAGTGGTGGTCCTTTATGATGAACTAAGTCTACAATATTGAAAATAGGGGATAGCCCACCTTCTTCCGGTAGCTCCACCCTAAAAGCATTGTTGCCATACTTTGCTAAGATAGGACAGGGACCTATCCTCTTCATCTGCAACTTGTGAGGAACTTTTGGCAATCTAGACTTATTTAAATGCACCATCACCAAATCTCCAACATTGAACTACACTTCTCTTCTATGCTCATCCACCTTGGTCTTATGCTTCATGGTGTTTTCTGCCAATGTCTTTCTAACTGTATCATGAATCTCCTACATTGCATAAGCAAAATCATCAGCATATCCACTTCCCTTGATTCCATCCTTTAAGTCTCTCAGCTCATAGACTCCTCTAGGATGTAATCCATAGACAATTTCAAAGGGACTCTTCCCTGTTGATCTGTTCACAGTGTCATTATAAGCATATTCAGCTTGCCCAATCAACTGATCCCATTGTTGACCATACTCCTTGGTCAAGCACCTTAATAGATTTCCAAGACTTCTATTGACAACTTCGGTCTGACCATTAGTTTGTTGATGGTATGCAGATCCAAAGGATAAATTAGTGCCCAGAAAAGAGAGGCTATTTGACTGGCATCATTAGTTGTTTTACATGGCACAAAGTGAGCCATCTTGCTGAATCTATCCACAACTACATAAATATTGTCCATGCCCTGTCTTGTCTTGGGTAACCCAACTACAAAATCCATACTCAAGCATTCCCATGGCCTAGTAGGGATAGGCAGTGGTTGGTATAGGCCTGCATTTGAAGAAGTACCCTTGGCCTTTTGACACACTATACAACTTTCCACATACCTCCTAACATCTAGGTTCATCCTTGGCCAATAATAGAACCTTTGAACAAGTTCTTGAGTCTTTGTGATCCCAAAGTGACCACTCAATGCACCATTATGCTTTTCTTGTATCAAGTTCTCTCTAATAGAGCCTCTAGGGACACATAATTGATTCCCTTTAAATAAAAGATCACTTTGCAAAGTATATTTAGCATATTTACTATGAAAATGATTCTTGTATTCAACACATACCTTATAAATGTCTGCAAAATCTTCATCATCTGCATATAGATCCTTGAAGTGATCTATTCCCATGCTCTTCAACTGAATCTCTTGAATGGTGAGGACTCTTCTACTCAAGTAATATTCTACCTTGTTGAGTACTCCTTTCTTATGCTTGATATTGAAAGTGTAAGCTTGCAGTTATTCCACCCACTTCATGTGTTTGTGACTCAATTTATCTTGTGAATTCAGGAAACTAAGTGCTTGGTTATCTGAATACACTATAAACTCCTTGGGAAGCAAGTAGTGCCTCCATTTCCTTAGAGCCTGGACCAATGCATACATCTCAAGGTCATAAGAAGAATACTTCTTCTTGGCTTCACTTAACTTCTCTTAATGAAAAGCCACCGGCCTGCCCTCTTGACTAAGAACAGCTCCAATAGCCACATTGCTTGCATCACACTCTATAGTGAATAGCTTCTCAAAGCTTGGTAACACCAAAATAGGTTGGGTAGCTATCTTTTCTTTCAACAACTCAAAACTTTTGTTAGCTTGCTCATTCCATACAAACTTAGTCTTCATTCCTCCTTTAATGGTATCCAACATAGGAGCACAAATAGCACTAAATTGTCTTATGAACTTCCTATAATATTGAGAAATGCCATGAAAACTTCTTACCTCTGTTGTTGTCTTTGGAGTAGTCCAATTGAGGATGGCTTCCACTTTGCTACTGTCCATTTTCAAGTTGCCATGTGATAGCACAAATCCAAGGTACACCAATTCTGTTTTGATGAATTCACACTTTTCTAAATTGATCATCAACTTCTCCTCCTGTAGCTTCTTGAAAACAAACTCTATCTATTTGAGGTGCTCTTCTCTTGTTTTGCTATAAATCAGTATATCATCAAGATACACTACTACAAATTTGCCAATGTAGTCTTTGAGGATTTCATTCATGAGTCTCATGAATGTGGAGGGGGCATTAGACAACCCAAATGGCATAACCAGCCACTCATATAGGCCCTCATTAGTTTTGAAATCTATTTTCCACTCATCTCCCTCATGTATTCTAATTTGGTGATAACCACTCTTTAGGTCTATCTTGGTATAGTACCTAGCTTCACCTAGACAATCCATGAGGTCTTCAATCCTAGGGATAGGGAACCTATGCCTAATGGTTATCTTATTTATGGCCCTGGAATTAGTACAAAGCCTCCATTCTCCTCCCTTTTTAGGTGCTAAGATAGTGTGTACTACACATGGACTGATACTTTTCCTAATGAGACCTTGGTTTAGGAGTTCTTGAATTTGCCTAGCTATTTCCTCATTTTGTTGAGGAGTCATCTTGTAGGCTACTTTATTTGGTAAGGTAGCCCCTAGTATCAAGTCTATCCTATGACTTATGGCTCTCTTAGGGGGGTATGCTGCTGGTTGTCCACTACTCACAATGCCTTCATAGGTCTGCAACATTTTATGTATTTCCTTAGGAAACTCTGGCTTTTCAGCTACTTTCTCATCACTTACCTCTCTTGGCCTTAGCATCACTACATAGCCAACTCCTTCTCCTTCTTCCAAGGCTTCTAAGAACTCTTTTTCACCAACCATGAGCAATTTTGGACCTGCTGTTTGCACCTCTGCATCTTCTAACAGTGACTGAATTCTAAATGTTACCTTATCCTTCTTGAAAGTATAGGAGTTCTTTGCTCCATCATGCATAGCTTGGTGATCAAATTTCCATGGTCTACCTAGGAGTAAGTGACATGCATCCATAGGTAACACATCACACAAGACTTTGTCTTTTTACCTTCCAATTGAGAACTCCACCCATGCTTGTTCATTCACCAGGACATGTTGACCTTTATTGAGCCATGTGACCTTGTAAGGATTGGTGTGGGGTATCCTTGTCAACTTCAGCTTGATAACTGTCTCCTCTAACACAATATTGTTAGTAGACCCTAAGTCAATGATGACTCTACATACTTTCCCCATCATCTTACACTTTATCCTAAAAAGGGACCTCCTTTGGCTTGGTTCTTCTTTAACTGGTTCCTTGATCAAAGTTCTCCTCATCATAAGGTTCTCACCTTCCTCAGAATTCAATGGTACTTCAGAATGTATCTCTGTTGCAGTTGTATCATCATGAACTAGATTGGTTCTCTTATCCCCTCCATGAGAAGTACTACCTTTCTATGGACATCTATAGGCTAGGTGTCCCATTTGATTACAGTGGTAACACTTCATATTGACAAAGTAACTGCTCCTTCCTTTTCCACCACTTCTTCCTCTAGAGCTAGAGCCTCTTCCTCTACCACCTCTGCTAGAGCTTCCTTCTTGCTGCTCAGGGTACCTGACTTCTCCTTGAGCCCTTGGTTATGAACTCCTTCCACCATAGCCACCTCTTTGTCCTCTGTTGTCTTTTCCTTTACCCCTACTTTTGGAGGTCTGTTCTTGCTTCCTTTTTCCTTTCTCCTCTATCTTTAAGGCCATTTGATAACATTGGCGAATGGTTTTGAAGTTCACTAGGCTCATGTCTTCTTGAATAGACCACTTGAGCCCATTCAAATACCTTGCTAGCTTGATGGTTTCATCTTCAACCACCTTTGATCTGAGGCGCAACTTTTGGAACTCCTCGATATATGTTTGGACATCCATATCTTTTTGTTTAAGATTGTGTCTCCTCCTATGCAACTGGACTTCATAGTCATGAGGTAGGTAGGTTTGCTTAATCTTTGTTACCATGCCTCTCCATGTAACTATAGGACCCTTTCCTTCTTTCACTCTTTCAGTTTGCACAAACTTCCACCATGTGAGAGCTGAACCTCTCAACCTTGACTTACCCACCTTAACTTTTTGGGCTTCTATTATACCATCACATTCAAAGTGATTCTCTATACTTTCAATCCAGTCCATGACTGAATCATGATCCATTTGTCCACTAAATAGTGGCACTCCTTCCAAAGCTTTGCCACTTAAGGCCTATAGTTCCTTCAAGAAGGGTTCTTCAGCAAGGACAAGGTCAGGTTTTGGAGCTTCCTCCTCCAAGTCCTCTTCCTTTTCCTTTGCTTCCTGCTCTTCCTTCAGTTCTATCTTATCCTTTACTTTGTTTTCCTTTTCTTGGACTTCATCCAAGAGCTTCTCCATTCGAGACAACCTTTCTCTTAACAGCCAATTATCCTCTTCTTGCTCTTCTACCTTCTTGGCTAACTAAGCATTAGTCACCATGGTTCTTTCTTCCTCTGGTTGATTCTCTCCTACTGATTCAGTGGGTTGCAACATCAATCACAAGCCTGATCAAACAAAGGCTCTAATACCAATATGGTGTAAGTGTACCTAGGCTTGCTTGCACAATCACCTAAGAAGACCTTTTTCTCTATCTTCTTCCTGGAACCTAATAGCTTCTAGGTTTAGGTTAGGCTTAGGTCATTAACTAAGCTCTATTTCTAATCCTCTCCAAGAGTTTCCCAACTTTGTGCTTCACCTTGGAAGACTAATACCAATTTGAATTAGCAACTTTCTCCTACACTTAGAAGGCTTTAAGTGCCAAAATCACAAAACACTTTGAACTATTAGCAGGGGTGCTAGAGATACTGGAAACATGCATTTCACATCCAATTAGATCCATATTGGATGGTCTTCAATCCTCACTCTTACTGATTTCAAGAATTTTCCTTGAGAAGGCCTAATCCCTTGTAGCCCTTGACAGTGACCTTTTTGACTTTCTTGCCCAAACTTTCTAAACAACCTGGCCAACAAATTGTACTTTCAGACACCCTTTTTGACCCTTTAAAAGATTCACAAGATTTTAGTTCCCTATGCCCTCTGTACAGTGGTCTCTTATGATCTAGGGTAAATAGGGCTAAAAGGCCTAACTAATAGGGCTTCTCTGTCTTCTCACTCAAATCTGAAGCAAATGGATTGATAGAAATCTCAATCCTCCTAGCATGTTAGGATATACCTGTACCCAACCTGGAACTGCACTTGTTCTATAATGTCCTTCTTTCCCCTGCCCAATCTCTTTAGCTTTTCACTATCAAACCTCTAACTAAACTTCCCAAGCTTGCCTAGGGTTTGATTTTAAAAATACTTGCTCGACTCCACATGACTCCTACTGCTAAATATTTATAGCTCATTGGCTCCCCTATCATATCCATATAATCTCAGGAAGTTCCCGTGGCTAGACTTTATGGGGGAGCCATGAAAAGTCTGTTGAGTCAGAACATAATAAGAAGACCCTCTAAACCTTAACTATTGAATTCAAAGCACCAAATCAACTCAAAACAACTTAATTACAAAATGGAAATTGCTCAAGACTACTTTTTGAACACAAGTCTAAAGCAAAATCAATATATAAAATCCACTTGATATCACTGTTACTTCAAAACACATGGTAAACTCAGAAATTGCAGACTTCTCTCTATTCACACAAACCAAAAACTTGATTACAATTGACTCCCTGCTTGCCTTCGAGCCATTACCTTACATAGATGTCTTTTTCCATGTTTCAAGGGATGTTAGTTGATCCCACACTCCTACCTTTTAGGTGATTTGAAATAACTAAGTTACATGCATCCTGACAAATGTTGTCATGCAACTTTGCAACAACTTTTTGCAACTTATCATTATGTCCTCTTCCTAACTTCTAGGACCTCTAACTCCTTGATTTTGAGCATCCAACTCCCTTAACTGCCTCTTGGAATCTTTTAACAACATAAATGTGTTTAGAACACATTTAAGACTCAACTTTCAATCCAAGCTACTAAGCTAATTAAAGAAAAAGTAATTAACAAGACTAACTATGGTGACCCTAGTCCTAATGACTAATTCACCCATTCCACACACAAGCAAGACCTTCTAAGGTCCAAAATAAACACACTATTACCCTGACTTGGCTAAGGTCAGATACAAGCCAAAATTTCCTAGTCTATGGAGGTTAGCCTAGGTGCTCCTGCACCAGAGAGATCAGGCTGTGCAACAGAGATAGGTTGTAGAGCTACAGGCAGCTATAGAGCTAGGCCATAGACAACAGATCATGAGTATGATAGCCTCCTCCTCTCAGGGTGCAGTGCCAGTGTGATCCTATAGGGATGCCATCCGAGAGATAGAGTACTACCAATAGGCTTATCATGATACCGTACCTAGAGAAGACTGTGTCCCAGAGTACTCAGAGCGGGCCAGCCAGAGACCACTAGAGGGTCACGGTGACAGGGGTGAGGGCAGCATTCAAAGGGATCGAGCTTGATCAAGATGATACACTTTTTGTGCCTTATGGGCTCATTTTTAATAGCCCAATGATAGTTTTGTATTGATTGACACATATGTATAGTGATCCAATTTATTTTTTGTACTATGACAGTGACATTATTGATGATATATATGAGCCAATTTTGATTTTGATGTACTGTGTTCTCCTTTATGCATGGATGGTTTATTTCTATATGCTTTGCAGTAATGTCTTTTATGGATGCGTTTATTTCTAGTGATGCTTATGCAATGATCATGCTAACTTATGATATGATGTGCAATGATGTTATCTATATGATGATTTATTTTATGCCAATGTGATATGTGATATGGATTTTAATTTGTAAAATGATATGATCTATGGTATATGCAATGATGTGTGAAAAATGCTTATATATAAGATGATTTATGGATGGATGTGATATGATGCGATGGTCGTGATATGATGCAAATGAAATGGTGTTAGTGCATAATGAAATGGTTTTATGAGATGCTTAGAATAACAAATGTTATTATCCTAAACATAATAAATGATGATGTATGTGATGCAATGGTATGTTAATGCAAAATGATATGTTGATGTGTAATGTGATGTGAACGTAAAAGTGGTGATATGATGTCATGATGTTATGCAAGTATGTATGCCTAATGAATTAAATGCTTATATACCTATTGTTTATGATTATGTGAAAAATGATTATGAAATGCTTTCGTAGATGCTATGCGATGATTTATATGATAGCTGGTAATATGAAATGATTATGAAATGCAAATGAATGTTTATGCAATGATTGATATAATGGTGTGAGGTGCAATGTAATGGGTGAAATGCAATGACATGGATGCACCTATTTATGAAGAATGTTTATGATAACCTATTTATATGATGATAAAAATGCAATGCGTGTATTTCCAATATGACATGTTTATGCAATGTGCTAATGATTTGTGGATGTAGGTTCGATGACGATGATGGTGATAATGATCAACTGTCATAGTACCTTGTTAGTGAAGTTAGTAAGAAAATAAGAATTCATTTCAACAAAACACACGATGACACAAATGCAAATGATGATGATGATGATGATTACTTGTCAAGGAATTGGGATTTTCAAATGGCTAAATTTTATTACGTTTGATAACACATGTGGTACAATGCATCAAGGTATACAAAACCAGGATGGCATTGTACCCAGTGTGATGAACTTTGACTTGAAAAGCAGATAGGAGTATTCTTGTTCACATATGACATACGAAAACCTTGCTAGGATGCACTTCAAAAGTTTAAGACACCTCAGACCAAAACACAAAAAGGTAAACCTATCAATGCAATAGTCAACAAGTTGCCCTAGACCTCTTCCATACATACCTAACAAAACAAGTATTCGCCGAGGATATATTACAAGAACATCCAACAAGCACAAGAAACAAAAGATAATGATTGTTACCCCATTCCTTTTTCTCTAAATCCTCTATTTTGGGATATCATCGAGATGTCCTTGGAATGAGCGCAAATAAGATAAGTCAAAAGATAAAAACCAAGTAAACAAACAAATTGATGCTTTTCAATACTGCTAATGGAAAAAGGATGTGTTTTCTAAGGATGATAACCGAAACTTATTGCCAAAAGATAATGCCCATTGTAGGAAGGATTCGGGTATGTGTAGGATAATGGTGGGCCAAAAAGTGGTAATGAGGAAAAAAACACATCTTTCATCGACCAAAAAACGTGAAAAGAACATGTTGACTTTTTTTAGGCTTGGGTGTCACCATACCAAACACCAAACCTAGTTTTTACAAATCGGATATCTGATTTGCAAAAAGCATATATAAAAAATGTTTGTCACTGTTTTGAACTCATTTGGCAGTGAAGAACCCACGGGCGCACAGTGCATCCATTCTTCACTTAACAGATATACGATTTGTGCTAAATTCGATTTGGAAAGGTAATATTTTTTATTTTTATTTGATTTGATTCAATTTTTATTTAGATTTGAATAATTTCATATGGTTTTTTGTGGTTTTTTTTTAAAATAGGGTTTTTGATTGATTTTTTGTGAAAAAATTATTTAGAATAGATTTTGATAAAAAATGAATGTTTTTGGATTTTTTCTTAGGGTTTTGATTTAATTTTTATGAAAATTTTGAAATTAGAATTGATTTTGATAAAAAAAAAGAATGTTTTTTGTGGATTTTTTTTCAAAATAGGGTTTTTGATTGAATTTTTATGAAACAATTGAGCTCATAATGGATTTTGATTAAAAAAATTAATGTTTTTAATGGATTTTGATTTAAAAATAGTGTTTCATTTATATTTTCTAATTTTAGATTAATTATTTTTAACTTTAATCAAGCATTATGGCTACCGAAAATGAGAATGCACAAATTCCACCAATTGAGAATGAAAATCCACCAGCTGAGAATCAAAATGCAGAAATGCCAAATGCTCCACCACCTCCACAACCATAAATTGAAGACTTAATTCATGAAAAATTAGAGCAATTGAGGGGAATTTGTGATGTTTATAAGAAAATACCTTGATTATCCCATATGTCAAACACATTGACAGGAATAATTACAAATGTAGAAACCCTCTCCACCCAACATAATGCCTTTCATTCGTGGCGAGAAACCATGAGGCAATATTATGCATGTGGATTTTCTTATGATGATGTGAAAGATATTCAAATAACAAAAGCCCAAATATCCTCTTTATTTATTAACCCCAACACTGGTTTGCCAGTTAATGTTAACAAATCAAAACTTTCTATAAAATGGTGCACGCATAGGGGCATAGTAGATAACTTTTGGGATCATTGGTGTATGGTTTTTGATAAACCACCCAACAATAATCTTGATGTACCTTTTTACTTTATTAAAAAATTATATGCTGAGTTTTTATTAGAGCATCATGTCAATTACTTTGACATTAAACCCTTCCAGGGTGTTGGTAGAGGTATGCCTCAAGATAGGCCAGGGGCAGCTAGAGTAGTTAGTCGCCCACATGTTCCCCATCCTCCCCTTCCTCCGCCACCTCCAGTACTGTATAACTGAAAATATGCTATACTTCTATGAATCCTTGCATGCGAGGATACTCAATAATGAGTCCTTGCAAATCAATTCATAGCTCTCTATCCGAGAAGAGCAGGGATTGATATTGTGGCCCTCAAATTAACCTAGTTACCCCTGTAAATACAGTCTCAGAATGAGAGATTCAAAGAGGAGAAGCAAGAATGCCAATCTCCATGAATCTTGTTCTTTCAATGCAACAATGAAAACTAATCTAAATGACTGTAAAATGCAATAAACAAAACTAATTTATTGAAATGAAAATTGATCTACATGCAATGCCATAAATGAATTACTTTGCAAATTAATCTACTATGAAGATTAAGCTAAAATGTAATATTAAACTATATGCTCTAAAACTAAGATGCTTATAAAATCAAACTAATGTGTAATCTCAAATGATAAAATTCAAGAAAATTTGTAGCATAAGTCTGATGTAAAAATTCGTGATCTCTTTAAATGAGAATGAGAGGGCTCATTTTATAGGCAAAAGTGGAATTGAAGGCAAATTTAGAAGCAATGTGGGATAAATAGAAAAATAGAAACAAATCTTGATTGGAATTCTTTTTTAGTTTATTTCCCTTTTAACTGATTTGTTTCCTTTTTTTCATCACAGGATATTCTTGAGAGGATATTTCATTTATTTTATTTAATTTAAGACAATAATATCTCTTTTAATAAAATAAAATAAGATTATGTAATTTAGAAATGAATATTAATAAAATAAAATAAAATTATTTAATTAAAATAGATTTAATTAAATAGCATCATTTTATTTAAGTAATATTAACTTCAATTAAATAACATTATTTTATTTATTAAAAGGGATTTATTTCTTTTGATTAAATAAAATTAATGAAGCATTCAAACCTTAGGGAAAATTGAAACATTTGAAATAGTTATGAATTGATTAAGAAATTTGATTTGAAAATGCAACAATCATTGATTCAGAAAGTTGATGTTGACAAATTAAATAAATGGGGCCCAAAGTCTAGGTGACCATTTTAGGTTGCATACATTTACCCCTCTTTGACTAATGTGAGGTCGACTCGGGATCACATGTAGTCAAAGAATGAAGTTGCAATGTGAGATCGATTTGGAATCACAAAACAACTCAGATGTGAGGTCGACTCAGGATCACATCTGGACAAACATAAACAAAAAGCCTTTGAACATGAGGCTGATTCGGGATCACATCCAAAGTGAGAGATAAGAATCTCAAGCAAGGTTGCCCCAAGAGAAGCAATTGATAAATTGATAAAGTTGAATCAAGGATTGAAGTTTGATAGGTACTACCCCCTCGTGATCGAAATCGAAATGAGATAGAGGAGAAATAATAAATTGAAAAATTTGATCAAATGAAACAAAAGATAAGGTTCTTGATGTAAGATGAAAAATATAAGAATCATAGAACCCAGGTAGATCAGCAAGAAAATTATGCCCTAAGGTTCAATTAGAAGAAAAGAAGTGGGGTGAAATCGAATGGAAGATAGAAGTTTGGAAGAAATGGAAAGAAATGGAGAGAAGGAAGAGAATATGCCTCAATAAAGAGGATGCATCAAAATCAATCAACTGTTTAAGATAGGTAATTTCGATTGAGATCATGAAAGAAGATAAGGAAATGAAGAACATGATCACAATTGATGAAAAATCCACAAGAAAGATGAAGGAAACCCTCTCAAACCCATAATACAGCCTAAAAGTGCAAATTAACATGAAGTCTAAATAATGCAAGCTACATGAAAATGCAAAGGTGTACTTGTAATAGGGTAACATAGGTTTTTGTGTGTTCATCATTCATTAGAGAATGTAAGAGAACTTATTTTCATCATTGGGCCATTATTACCGGACATCGGACAATCACACAATCATCACTAGTCACAAACGCAACTATGAAGATATGAATGTGATTTATATCAGCTTGGAATGTGGAAAGATTCTAAAATGAACATCAAAGACATGAAGGTCAAGATGACTACAATGTTAGCTTACCCAATTTAATGTAGCAAAACCATGCTCGCATCAAGACATAAATGCCAGGATGGCCATGAGAATGGTTGTGCAAAAACATTCAAGGATGATGCCATAAATCTCTTAAGTGTGTCAAGGAGACAACAAGAGACACTGAAGAGATTCAAGACAACACCCACAAGAAGAAAGCAAATAAAAACATGCCTCATGCCCCAAGTCCTCTAGCTATGCATCACAGAGAGACTTATTAGACAAAGACACTCAATGAAAATCAATATTAGTCAGCACACAAAGAAAAGATCATGGCATATCTCAAGCATTAAGTGTTGCAATTAAAAAATTTTAAGTGTGTAAACTGATACTGAGTTCCGAGGATAAGGATCGAATGCTTGCAAGTAGGTAAGATCACATGACCGAACTGGATAAGACCAAACTAATAAGTGTTGAAAAACACACGATGTCAGGGGTTGTGTTGAAAAACACAGTTGGGTTAGTGTTGAAAAACACCGTTTGCAAGGTGTCCTAAAGACAAGCATATCCAAGAGACCAAAGCTAACACAGTGATGCCCCTAGACAA
Organism: Sequoia sempervirens; assembly: GCA_007258455.2. Classification (NCBI taxonomy): domain Eukaryota; kingdom Viridiplantae; phylum Streptophyta; class Pinopsida; order Cupressales; family Cupressaceae; genus Sequoia; species Sequoia sempervirens. Next base: position 15,455 of record VDFB02096108.1, on the reverse strand, counting down.
AGACAAAGACCAATTCCAAACCAAGGCAATAAGGACAAGGCATGATGGAGAAAGGCTAAGTGTCGAGGATGCATACTAAGAAATAGGGATGCAAAGGCCTCAAGTAGCGCCTATTTCCAGGTTTTCACCACTTGGAAGAATTTCTTTTAGGACTTCTTATATATTTTTTTTAATATTTTTTTATTTTTATTTTTATTTTTTTGTATTTTTTTAGCATCATATTTGAATTTTTTTGGATTTTTTGACAATATATCAATTTTTTTTAGTACCATATATCAATTTTTTTGGAACTTTTTTTTAGGATCATATATCAATTTTTTTTTGGAACTTTTTTTCAGGATCATAATTATATACAAAGGATGCCCCCAGATAGAACGAGCATCAAGGATAGAACTTCTTCAGGTGCAAAACATTGATAGGCTCAGGGAGCTACTCCCCCTCTTCAGTAGATAGTAGATAGGAACCTGTGCCAAAAGCTGCTGTGATGATGTAGGGTCCAAGCCAATTAGGTTCGAATTTTCCCTTCTATTCTCGATTCTGTTGGTTCTTAGGATTCTCTCGCAGGACAAGATCTCCTACTTGGAATTGTCTAGGGTGAACCTTTTTGTTGAAGGCTTTGGACATCCGCTTTTGATAGACCCTCATATGGTCAAATGATGCTTTAGGCTTCTCATCAAGAAGTTCCAATTCTTGCAATCTCATGGCGCGATAGTCTTCATCTATAACTAGACCTTTGAGAGAGACCCGAAGTGATGGAATCTCAACCTCTAAAGGTAACACTGCTTCAGCACCGTATGTGAGGGAAAAAGGAGTAGCCCCAGTTGGAGTACGAATACTGTTCTATAGGCCCATAGGGCCGAATTTATCTATAGGTGCCAGTCTCTACCATTCTTATGAACTGTTCTGTGCAAAATCTTGAGAATGGTTTTGTTTGAAGCCTCTGCCTGACCATTTCCTTGTGGGAAGTAAATGGAGGACCAATGTTGCTTTATCTTGAATATTTGGCAGAGTTCTTTAAGGTCCTTGTTTTTGACTGACCTCCATTGTCAGTGATGATCTCAGATGGCACTCCATATCGACAGATGATATGGTTTAAAATAAATAAAGACACTTTGTCTTGCCTAAGGCAACAGAAAGTGGAATAGCCTCTACCCATTTTGTGAAGTAGTCAGTAGCAGTGATAATGAACTTATGCCCACTTGATGAGTTGGGATGAATCTGCCCAACAAGGTCAAAGGCCCATCGCTGAAATGGCCAGTGAGATATAGAAGGAATTAGCTCCCTACCTGGAGCATGTATCAGGTGTCCATGTTTCTAACATTTTTCACAAGACTTAGCAAATGCTACTACATCTATGCATCATTAGGCCAATAGTACCCTGCCTAAGCAACCTTCTAGCCATGGAAAGACCATTAGAATGTCCTCCACATATGCCCTCGTGGATGTCAACTAGCGCTTGATCGGATTCCTCCTTTTCTAAGCACCTAAGAAGTGTTCCATCTAGACCCCTCCTATACAAATCACCAAAGATGAGGGAATGGCGAGAGGCATTGCGGATAAGGTTTCTTCTTTCAGATCGGTTAAATGTATCGGGGATGATGCCATCACGAAGATATGAGTAAATAGCACCATAGTGGGAGGATTCATGATTGACAAGGGTACAAATGACATGGCTTTCGGGTGAGTCAAATATGGGATATCGTAGCTCTTCCACCAGGAATTCATATCTAGACTCATGTTCCTCTAACTGAAGAAGTGAAGCAAGGGTGGCCATAGCATCAGCTGCTTTGTTCTCAGCCCTAGGGATTTGCTGAAAGGTGACAAAAGTAAAATACTGTCTTAATGAATCAACCATTTTTTTTAAGGTACCAACTTGTCATCTTTTGTTTGGTATTGTTCATTGACTTGGTTGATGATCAGCTAAGAATCCCCATAGATATGTACTTCTGTGATATTCCACTCTATGGCCATTTTTAGTCCATTTGTCAAAGCCTCATACTCAGCTATGTTGTTTGTGCATGGAAAGAGTAACTTGTAAGATTTAGGAACAGTATACCCATGAGGAGAAACAAACAACACACTAGCTCCAAAACCATTTTGCATGCAGGAACCATCAAAGAATAGTTTCTAGGATCTTTCAATCATGTACATAAGATGTTCATCTGGAAAGTTGACTTGAATGGGCATATTATCTTGAATAGGGAAATTAGCTAGTTGATCTGCAATAGTTTGGCTTTTGATTGCTTTGCGTTAAATATACTCTATGTCAAATTCAAAAAGAATCATCATCCATTTAGCAATTCTACCTGTGAGAGCAGCTTTACCAAGCAAGTATTTGAGAGGATAAATTTTTGCTATGAGGTGTATGGTGTGTGCGAGCATATAGTGTCACAATTTTTGAGAAGCAAACACTACTGCGAGGCAAGATTTTTCAATACTAGTATAATTAACCTCATAAGAAACAAGAGTGCGACTAATATAATATATGGCCCTTTCTTTCCCTTGTTCATCTAATTGAGCCAACAATGCCCCCAGTGAAGATTCAGTAGCTGAGACATATAAAATGAGAGGTTTTCCTGGAATGGGAGGCAATAAAATGGGAGGATTTGCCAAGTATTCTTTAATTTGATCCATGCTCTTTTGGCAATCCTCATTCTAGACACATTGAACACCTTTTATGCAAATTAGGTGATAAAGATTTAGCCAAGTGGACAATTTTTGGAACTTCCTCTATGCCCAAATTAACAGCTTCTGTAGGTTCAACCAATACTGATGATCTGTCATGGAAATAGCTTGGGAGACTATCAAGTACCTCATCCGTAGGTGCCTCTGGGAGGTTTTCGCCTTTGGATATGTCTTTTATTTTTACTTTTTTTGGTTCTGACACCGCCACATAGTGGTTTTCACCATCAGAACTCTTATTCTTTTTTTCTTTTCTTTTTATCTTGTGACTAAGGTACTTGATGTCAGGTTCTGTCATACTGGTAGCTGGTTCACTGGTGGAAGAGACTACAGGTTCAATGGCATTTGGATAGCAGGTGATCTCATAGTCATTGTGAAATGTCAAGAGTTGAGGCTCTTGGTACCGTTGAGACCAATCAATAAGGTTGGGGTGAACAAGGGGTAGGTTGATGACCGGTTCAAGATTAAGGATATAGGTGGTGTCATCTCTGGTGACTGTAGAATTGGAATCTGTCAAGTTCCCTCTAAAGTGTCTAAATCAGAATTTATCCTAGCAAGCGAAGAATCGTCTACTAATGTGACATGTGGGTTCCAATCTTCTAATCTAACACATGACTCATCAGTTACATCAGGTTGAGAACTATAAGCATGGACAACATCCATATCCAAGTCAACTGTTGCATCTGAGAGTGAATACCATTCAAACTCATGAGAGTCTATTTCTGAATTATTGTTGGAGCCTCGTGATGTAGAAGCCTCAAGATTTGGAAGAGGCTCCTCTCCTCTAGCAATTTGCTCAATCACAAAATTATCTGAATTATCACCATCCGTTGCAGCTGGGATGGAGACACTATCCATAGTCAATCTTGCATTCATATAGTCACTATCTATTGCAAATGAGATAGGAGGACTATCAATTATTAAATCTCTTGAATCTTCCCAAAGGAGATTTGTTGAAGGTACCCAATCATCTGTTATGTCTTGTTGATTGGTCAAATCTGGTACATATTCTGTGTCATCTTTACTATCCCGCCTATCAGAAATGGGGACATTGCGTTTATTGTTGTTCATAGAGCCTAGGCCAACTGGTTTCTTAGACTTACGTGCAAAAAGATCATGATTGAGTGGTTCGGCTCTAGCATCTAGCCTGTGACTAAGAGGGCCATATCCTGGATAACCCATCTTCTTGACAAAAGTATATGCTCTCCCATAGGACTTAGGAGAGGGGGGGAAATTTTCATTGTGCTGGTATTTCTCCTCTTTGTATATCCAATCTCGAATAGCTACTTCCTCTTTTTCATCTTGTATTGGTACTGAGGATTCAACAAACTTGTCAAATAGTGTCATTGCTGAAGATGATGGTTTCATCTCCTGTGAAGGCTTTCCATATGTCCTAGGGGAAACAGGCATCTTTGCAAAAGAGTCAAGTTGATACCCCCCATGCCAAGGTCTACTGACTTAAATTTGTTTTGACAGCCTGCTAAAGTTGTTTCATAATCCTCTGCTGCTCAGTTAAGAGGGACATGAACATTAGCTGAGATTGAGTTAATTGATAAGGTGTTATCCCCTGGTATGCAAATTTATGTTCCATTGTAGGGGAACTTAACACACTGGTGGTAGGTAGATGGAACTACTTGCATATCATGAATCCATGGTCTACCTAGTAAAATGTCGTATGCAAGGGGTCCAGTATCAACAATTTGAAACAAGATATCTTTTTCAACTGGGCCAATCCTGACAGGAAGGACAACCAACCCCTTAGAACTTCATTCTGCCTCATCATAGGCCTTTATGGTGATCTTCTTTCTAGTGTCGATCACTTACTCTGAATAGCCCAAAGTTTTTAACAAATTCAAAGTACAAATGTTTAACCCAGCACCCCCATCAATCAACACGCGCCTGACACGGGTTTTATGAATCATGACTTCAATGTGAAGGGCAAGATTGTGTGGATGGCTTAGGGATTTTTCATCATCTTCAGAGAAAGAGAGGTAATGTGGGCTAGTAATGTGATTTACCATGCCTTGGAATTGGTCTATATCAATGTTGTTGGGGACATTTGTTGTGCGCAAAGTGTCCTCAAGGATCTACTTATGTCTAGGGGACAACTCTAGAAGCTCTAAGATTGAGATCTATGCTGGAGTTTTCTGTAACTGATCTACAAGATTGTAGTTTGGTTTGAGAGCAGTGGCGGACTTTATAGTGACATTCTTGGATGCCACTTGCTTGGATTTGTTGGATGGACCTAAACTAGGCCCTCTGAGAATAATAGGGGCTTGACTCCTGGTAACATCATTAAGGGCTTGGGAAGATAACCTAGAATGAGGACCTCTCAGCACCACAATAGGTTGGTTGTCAAAAATAGGGGGAGAGTCATAACCATGCGGGTCCTTACTCCTTATCATATTAACACTTGGCTCCACAACTTCAAGCATGTTTATCACATTTTCTGCCGCTGTATAGGTGTAGTTGATTGCAGCTTTGCCATTCTGTGATTTAGAGGTTTCCCCCTTGTCGTAATTAGGCAAAGGTTCCTTAAAAGCCTTATGATCAGCATTGGTATTTAGGCCATCAACTTGAAGCTTTCCACTTTCTATAAAATCTTGGATGATATGTTTTAATCTCCAACAGTTTTCAACAGTATGGCCAGGGCCATTATGAAATTTACAGAATGCCTTGTCATCCCACCAATGTGGCTTAGGATCTGGAATGTGAAATTTTGCAGGATCCTGAGGATGTGCCAAGTTGTTAGCAATGAGAGTTTTGAGAATATCCTCATATGTGTCACCCAATTTGGTAAATTGCCGCTTGTGGTTTTTGGGCCTTTCCTGATATCTTAGTTTACTTTCTTGTTGTGGAGGTGCATTAAGCTTCATTGCTTGCACAACCTTAGTCAAATTAAGAACACTTTGATCTCTTGATTGGGAAGAATCCACAACTCCATCATTGACAACTTGTTTGTTTTTGTTCCAATTGTTGTTCTTCCCTTTATCCTTATTGTTGTGTTGACCATTGTTGGTATTATTGTTATGTCTAGTCAAAATGCCTTGTTCTTTTAGAACATCCTCAATGCGGCATGCAGTTTCAATCATGGAATCAAAGGAAGTGAAGACTATCTTTTTGATCTCGTATCTCATTTCAGGCACCAAATTACTAACAAGTATGTCAATCTTTTCATCCTCATGGATCATCCTAGGATACCAAGAGCATTGTCTCCACCTTTGCAAGAAGGTAACAAAGGGTTCCCCCTGATTTTGTTTCAAGTTGCATAGGTCCAACATAGTAACAGATCTTGGCAGATTATATGCGAAGTGTTGAATGAATCTATGAACAAGTTCTCTAAAAGTCTTGACAGGAGGAGTGATATTGGTAAACCATTCCATTGCTTGTCCTTTAAGACTCCTAGGGAACAACCTCATCAAATAGGAGTCATCCTGATGGAATTCAAAGCTCATAGTATAGAACTGATGCACATGGTCATGTGGATCACCACTGCCATCATATTTATTGTATTGTGGGAATTCCACCCTCTTTGGAAAATCTTTCATACTCACACTCTTGTCGAATGGATTAGGAAAAATTGAGTCTAGTGAGAATGAGCTCTTAGGTTGCATCATTTTCTCCATCATTTGCTTCATTTGGCGGATTTCTTCCTCTTGAGAGGGATTTTGCTTTTGTATTTTGTTGTCCACATCAAAATTATAAGGGACTCTGGCACCCTTGTTGATTAGACTTTCCAAGAACTTATCTTTGTTTTGTTCCAAATACCTCTCCACATACTGTTGGAAGATAGGCTCTTGTTGTATTCGCATGAAGTCTTGAGTATCAAAGTCATAATGTGAACTACCACCTCCATGTTGGGAACCAAGATGTACATGTTGGGAGTGTGGTCTTGAATTTCTGGGAGGAGTTTGCCTCCTATAGTGAGCATACTGAGAGGCCCTTCTTCCTCTAGGACTAGGAGATCTAGAAGGGGTCCTTGACCGCCTTCTACTTCTTGGTGTTCTGGAAGGGGTGGAGGGAGGAGAATTATGTCCACTGTTAGCACCCCTTGTATTGTATTGTTTGTTTAATTGGTGGGCTAACTGCCTATCTTGCTCCTCTTGAGCGAGTTTCCTTTGTACTTCCAATAAAGCTTGGCTCTCTTCCTCAAGTTGTCTAAATTTTCTTGCTTTGTAGCTTGTTCATCTAGAAAGGCTTTCTTTTCGCGTTCAATTCTTTTGAGCCTATCACTTGTGAACCTTGAGGTATGTTGAAGTGGTGAGCTTGGTCTAGACTATTTGAACAAGTCATTGGTATACGTTGTATTGACATGAGCATCACGAGGTTCATTGTCTTGGTCTTCGTGTTGTGACCATTGTTCTTGGTGAGCTTGTCTCTTATACCTTTCATCCCATTGATGGGCATCCAAATATCTTGCATTAATGAGGGGTGAACCAGGTTGATCATCATGAGAAGAATTTCCAAATATCATGTTGTTTCTGTGTTGTTCATAGATATCATCAAGATTTTGATCCATGGCTTCCCTCTCCCGCCGAGTGATAGTATAATTCATATCCATACCTAAGTGGGAAGGTGTTGAGGAGGTACTCAAGTCACTAAAATGGCTCTTTGGGTAAAAATAGGTTTTAGACTGACTCCTAGGTGACTAGTCAAATATTGGTTCCTTTTCCTTTCTCTTTTGACGAGTCTGAACTGAGGGTAGTTGGTTAAAGACTATCTAAGGTCGCTTTCCTTGGCTCACTTGATATCTTGTTGTGACTGACATGAAAGGGAGAGTTCAGGTAAACAGAAAATTCTAAGAAACGTCAATACCAAACTAGGATAGTAAAATTTTTCTCTTGTCCAAGAGAGATGGTGAAATAGAATTGTTGTAAATAGGTGCAAACCAACACTGCCACAGAGGTGCTCAATTCTTGGGTGAACACCCTAGCACATATGGATCAGGAGGATGACTTACACAAAGTGTACTGAGTTTGAATTGTATGAAAATGGGTGGACAAGGAGACTACTAGCACTCTCCAAGTGTGTTATCAAAGAGTCTAAAAATTTATCTATTTGACAGGAACAATTCCTAATTTTCCAATCTCAAGCAAAATCACTTATGAGATCAAGGATCACTAATTCAAAAGGTCAAGGACACATAAACCCTAAATAAATAACAAGTCTCTAAAACTGGGACAAGTCACCCAATCGAAGAACTCAGTATTTCAATTTGTTGTTTGTTTTCAAAGATCAAGCAAGTATATCAACAGATTTTGATCAAGCACATAGGTTTCAATCAGACAAGTTGTGATACAAAAAGTAGTCGATAACAGATCTATCAAGGACAAAGCAACTTGATAATATCAGGGGAGTCTTGTTTGAAGATGTTTGGACAATGTTTAAGACTCAAAAACAAACACATAGCTATCTCTACCAAAGAAAATGGTGAGAAGCCAAAACCTTTGCCCCATTTCTTATGCGCATACGTGCACCTCACATAGCCATGTCACCCCCTAGAGGGCGCCCGTGTTTTTGGTGTTTCCAAAGACTCAACAGTGTACGTTTAAAGGTTACCCTTGTAGCAGGGGCCAGTGTTGCAACCGCCTCCAAATGTCTAGGTGTATGCCTATGATGGGAATCTGTGTATGATCAACATACAGAGAGATTCTTCCCCCTCCTTGCGCAAAGATTATGACTCCTTTCAGAGGTGAACCGGGTAGGCAACTAACTAAGAGGTTTTTACTTGGCTTCCATTCACAATAACCTTCGATGCCTCTAATATAGAGCTCGGGCCTCACAGCCACACCAACACCTGAAAATCACACACCCCCACAAGCAAGGCTCGGAGCGGTGCCACTCAGTGCAATAAATAGAGTTTTTCCATGATGATCATCCAAGTCATGGAAAAGAAGTTACTATGGTCTTGGAGTCTTTAGACTCAATAAGACGTTCTTTATTATAGTGAGGTGGAATCACTGGCGATAGGTGTGTACTCACTTGGGTCGTTCTCGAAGGTTCAACTTCTGGTAGGCCCTCTAAAGGTGACACTGGACATGGCTCAGATTCGGGTTTTTGATTTTTTGATTCTCCCAAAAGGAGAAGAGCATACTTCTCTAGCCCATCTCTTTACCCAAACATGCTAAACAACCTTAATCACTGAGCTAGTTTCACTTCACAAAATCCACACGCTTTTGGGTTTCTGATTCTCTCAATGAGAGAAGAGAAAATCCCCTGACGAGTGAAAGTGCTAAAGATTCACTACCTTGCTCTACTCCCTAAGAGTTTGTCATATTAGTAAGATCATCAGGAGCCTGGATTTGTCCATGGTCATCACCTCCATGTAACAAAGAGTCAAATTCCCTACTCACTATCGAAACTCCTAAGAATTTTAACGAAGCCCTAATTAGACTATGTGAATTAAAAAGCAGGAAAACAAACACAATATTTTTTTTTTAAATAAGATATTTGACAAGTGTAAGTGTTTGTTTTCAAGTCTTTGTCACGCGTCTTGCAATCAAACCATTAGTGTGTTTCAAGTTCTCTGACTGGCGTCCTGCAGAAACTGTTATGCTGTGAAAAAAGAATTCAGAAGAACCAGAATTAAAAAATCTAATTTAATCTAGTCAAAATTTAATCTAAAAAGAATTAGTTAACAAAACTAAAATTAAACTAAATTAATCTAATACTAAACTAAAAATTTAAAACAAAACTAATCTAAATTAATAAAATTAAAATCTAATCTAGAGATTAAAAAAAAAATTTAAAAAAATCTAATCTAAATTAATAATTCTAATTTAAAATTAATAAAGTTAAAAATCTAAAGTAAAAAATCTAATTTAAATTAACAAAGTTAAAAGATCTACTTTAAAATTAGCAAAGTTTAAAAAAATCTAATTTGAATTTTAGAAACTAAAAAAATCTAATTTAAAATCACAAAATAAAGACTAAATGACTAACTAAAACTAAACTAAATTAACATTAGAAAACTAAATTAAAATTAAAAAACTAGAGCTAAATTAAAACTAAAAATTAAAAAGCTAAAATTAAAAACATGCATAAAATCTTCAAATTTGAGTTTACGAAGAATTTGTTTTATATTAGTGAACAAAAACAGAAACCCAGAAATTTTTTGAAGCAAAAAATAAAACTCAGAAATTGTTTTTTGATCCAGCAAGTAGAAGATGAAAAAATAATTTTTTTAAACCTTTAGCAGGGGAAAAAAATGACGTGCAACAGTTTTTGTGCAGCTATTTTCTTCAGATCCGTGAAAGAAATCAAAAAACTGAAAGATACCCAGATCGGATTTCAACCCTGGCTACAAAACCTAGAAATTGTTTTTCCTAAAAATGAGTGGAAGCTGGATTTATGAAGCAAAACTAAAAACTAAATTAAAAACTAAATTAAAAACTAAAAATTAAAAATGGTGGGCGCCAAAATGTATAACTGAAAATATGTTATACTTCTGTGAATCTTTGCATGCGAGGATACTCAATAATGAGTCCTTGCAAATCAATTCACAACTCTCTATCCGAGAAGAGCAGTGATTGATATTGTGACCCTCAGATTAACCCAGTTACCCCTGCAAATACAGTCTCAGAATGAGAGATTCAAAGAGGAGAAGCAAGAATGCCAATCTCCATGAATCTTGTTCTTGCAATGCAACAATGAAAACTAATCTAAATGACTGTAAAATGCAATAAACAAAACTAATTTATTGAAATAAAAATTGATCTACATGCAATGCCATAAATGAATTACTTTGCAAATTAATCTACTATGAACATTAAACTAAAATGTAATATTAAACTATATGCTCTAAAACTAAGATGCTTATAAAATCAAACTAATGTGCAATCTCAAATGATAAAACTCAAGAAAATTTGTAGCATAAGTCTGATGTAAAAATTTGTGATCTCTTTAAATGAGAATGAGGGCTCATTTTATAGGCAAAAGTGGAATTGAAAGTAAATTTAGAAGCAATGTGGAATAAATAGAAAAATAGAAACAAATCTTGATTGGAATTTTTTTTTAGTTTATTTCCCTTTTAACTGATTTGTTTCCTTTTTTTCATCACAGGATATTCTTGAGAGGATATTTCATTTATTTTATTTTATTTAAGACAATAATATCTCTTTTAATAAAATAAAATAAGATTATGTAATTTAGAAATGAATATTAATAAAATAAAATAAAATTATTTAATTAAAATAGATTTAATTAAAATAGCATCATTTTATTTAAGTAGTAACTTTTAATTAAATAACATTATTTTATTTATTAAAGGGATTTATTTCTTTTGAGTTAAAATAAAATTAATGAATCATTAAATCTTAGGGAAAAGAAATTAGAAACATTTGAAATAGTTATGAATTGATTAAGAAATTTGATTTGAAAATGAGACAATCATTGATTCAAAAAGTTGATGTTGACAAATTAAATAAATGGGGCCCAAAGTCTAGGTGACCATTTTAGGTTGCATACAAGTACAACATCTAGAGATTATGGAGGATGTGGCCACACAAACTATCCAGGCCATTCACTCTTTGATTGGTCTTTTGGTTTCACATGCTTCTTCAGTAGCTCAACCACAGTCTAGTGATCTTGGCGATGGATCCAATGCTACTACATCATCCTCCTCGGGTCCACATATTTGCAATACATGCCAAAAAATATGCTTGAGTCCTATTGTACATCCCCCTGAGCACCCATTAGACACTTCTGATTATGACATCTAGGATGTGGAGATTATAGCAGATCACACGCAGGGGAGTGGAGCACACCCTACAAAGTCCTCTCCTACTAGAGAGGTGGACATTGGAGTAGTTACATAGGTAACATTTAAGGTGTAAATTCATAACTTGCATTTTTTTTTAAATGAATACATTAAGAGATAGTATCAAGTAATTAATATTTATTTGCATGGTCTATTTAATAATTGATGTCTGAGGAGGAGCTCGCAAGGGTGACTGATAGCACCCTTAGGGTCATTTCATTTGGCCTCAACACACACACAATATATATTTTTGCACTCACTCGTTTACATTTTTTATTATATACTTGTTTGTCATTTGAATTGTCAATAATGAAATTATATATTGTCCTATATGTTTATCTTACTCTTTGCTTGTGGTGTGGAAACACCTAGTGTAAGTGAGATGCGACGCTCTCCAGACTATGGATGCACAATGTTAGATAAGGGAAAGGTAATTGAACTAAAATTTGATTGAATTAAGATTTATAAGATATTTTATTGATTATGCATACATTGACATAGATTCGTAGTTTCATATGTACTTTTCATTTTTATGTATAGGTGGTTGTGAGCTATACATCATTGTTGATAAGTGCCACAACACCCGAAGGAGTAGGTATTCGAATGCCTGAAGGAGGAGGTGTTGAAACACCTTAAGGAGGATGTGTTGAAACACCTCAAGGAGGAGGTGTTGAGACACCTAAAGGAGATACAAAAAAAGATCAACCTAAAGAGGTATGTGTTTATTTTATTTCGTGCTTGGTAAATATGTTCTTATTACTAAAAATTCTATGCTAACTTGGATCAATTTCATGTTTTTGTTCACATATATAGATTGACGTTACAAAAGTTGGTTTGGTTAGTTCTTTGAGAGGGGTATATTCTAGGACTCCTGACCATTCAAAGAGACGTATATTTCAGGTAATAAAGATTTCAATTTTAGAGTTCAATTATAATTCAATGTGTATTGATTATTTATGTTAATTATTCAATTTTAAATTATATAGTATAACTAATCTCAATTATGGTTTGACTTTTTCTTGTGTAGCTACCTTCAGAGCCAATGAGTGCTTCAAATAGGCTCCATTTTGATGATCCACCAGTAGTTTAGGATGAGATAGACATTTTGGCATGAAAATTTTGAATAGATACCGAGATGGCATATGCCACATATTATAAAACTTTGTTTGAGTTGGAGTTGATACCATTTTTGTATATGGACATACACTTGATTATTGGATAATTTGATATATATAGAAGTTGACAATCAAAATTTAATTTCATCCTCATGTGCATGATTAAACTCTTTGAAAATTTATTCAAGTGAGCAATGGTTAAATATCAATGTACAATAGCATAAAAAGAATGGTTAAATATTATGTAGTTTATATTCATATTGCTGATTACATTGCATTGCACATCTTTCAAAATCAAAGCATTATTTCACATTGCATAAGTAACAACTAGATACTCATATGATTAACCCTACACCATCTGATTTTCTTCTTTATCAACTTTCCCATGCCTTAGTAAATTTGGTGGTCCATTTGTAACCATCAATTTTTTTATATAACATAAATTCACCTTTTTCAAAAAATTAATATGGCTAGACTCCCATATGAAGACAAATAATATATCATATGAACATTCTTCATATACTTACTGGCACTTTGTGTCTTCTTAGATGAGCCAAAATTTGTTGCCTAACTACCTCTGCCTTCATCAATGTTCCATATTTTAATCGTTCTATCCCAAGATGTTGTGACCATTTGTTGACTAGAAGATTCAATTATTTGCAGGCATGAAATGACATCATCATGCACTTTGACCTAGAAATTTAGGAAAATAATACTATTAAAAGTTGTGAGCTCTATGAAAAATAGATGTTTATCTGACTGCAACACCATCTAAATATGGATTCGTTTAGAAAATAAAAAGAAAGACATAACTTTAAAAAAAATAATTTAATCACAATGTATTTTTCACAAAGAAAATTTGTATAAACCACTTCTCCATAATGGCTAGTATAGAAAATAATTGCATTGGTAGAACAAAACTCCAAAACATTTCCGATTTCCTTGATTAATTGAATCTTAAGTAGAATCCCCACAATAATTATGTTTTACATAAACCGATAGGAAAACAAAATTGCTTGGAAAGTGCATCTCTAATATTTTATGTTCCTTGTACAATAATTTAAATACTTTTGAAGAAGTTATATGAAAATATAGCTTCTTAAATTCTTCTTTAATTTGAAGGTTGGTTTTGATAGTGAGTAATTTATTTCATAGATGGATTTTAGCTTTTGCTTGATTTTTGTGCACTGTACTTTCTTCTATAAATAAAATGAGACATGCTAATGCACATTTTCACTATAATTTCTCTATTTTCTTCCTCAACATATCTCTCTCTTGGGCTTTGATACAACCCTATCAGGGCCTGTCCTAATCACATTTAGCCCAAATCAAAAATAAATTTTCATGCATTGCTTCTCCCTACACTAGCAGACCCTGGCTAGAGGTTTTATTTGATATTGTCAACAAACATACATCTGTTTGTTTGAATGAATGGGGGAGTTACAACCTTCCCAAGCAAGAGGTCATGAAAACCATCAAAATTATACACCACAAACACTATTTCTTTCCTTGTGAGTAAAGGATAAGTGTACTTAAATAAGGTGTAATAGTAGAGAGAATAATATTGTTTAGGTAAAATTGTTTGCTCATAACCAAGATTACAATGATAAAAAAATAAATTAGAAAAATATTGGGATGCTGAAATGCCTAAATGCTAAAATCCACTATGCTTGGCGTACAAATGCAACCTTTGTGTGAAATTTCCCTCACAAATCCAAACAAGTTTCATCCTCCAAACTCTAGGAAACCAATGGGATTTCGTCGAAAAATCTCCATAACCTAAGGGTTTTTGTCCTTAGATTCAACAAGTGAACACAAGTGTCCGACTTTGCAATTTTGGATTTGTTGAGATGATGTCCAAAGATTATCCAAACTAATGAAGTTTTATTCCTTATATAGAGGTTGAAGGCCTAACATGGGTCCAAAGTTTCTTTCCATTTTCTCACATTCAAATTTGGGCTCATTAATTGCATTCTTGGTTAGTCGTGGTCATGGGTGGAGTCCATTCAAATGGTGAGGTTTTGTGAAAGTGCGTGCTTGAGTGTGGAGATCTAGGGAAATGATTGCTTTAAGTTCAAGCAAATAATTATCCCAAGGTCCAACATCAAGGGTTCAGGCGATGGGATTCTTGGGTGTTAGGACACAAGACAATGGGGATCTAGGGGTTTGAGGATTAGGATACCCCATTGGCTCTTTTACAAACGCAAGACATCATCAAAAGGCCCAAAGATCCAAAGAGGAATGTATGGTTTGAGAAGTGGTGGTAAAGGTATTAGGGTGTTATGCAAATGGAAAGGAAATTTTTCAAAGGCCCACAAGAGAAGGAAGTGGGAGGTGGAGGCACAAGGAATGAAAGAAATGCATGATAGTACTAGAGAGTCTGAAATCCCACCCAAAGTAGGAAAGTGACCCATCTTTCAAACTCAAAGCATTATTTTGTATCATTGTTACATTGGTCTTGAGAGTGGCAGCTTAATATAGGTCTAGACAATACAAAGCCTATTTTACCTATGCAGTTCAATAGTGGCATAGGAAGAGATGTTGAAGAGTACGTCAAGTCGCGAGAACCGTATAATGTGTTTTAGTTTGTGGTACTACTTTGTTTCTCCTGCGAAATGTGTGATAAATTATTAGTTCAATGATGCTGAACAATTTTAGAAAAAGAAAGTTGTGTCATCGGTTCCTGCATTCAATCCAACAAGCAAAAATGAAAGCTTAGCCTCTTGGAATGAAAATGCTTGTTTGCAAAACAAATGAAAAATAATGAGGTAGTTAAGGTGTTTGAAGTTATTTGGAGGTCACTTTTAGGGTAGAAGGCTTAAAAATCCATTTTAAATGCACAAAAAAGAATGAAATTACTTCAAACCAGTTTGTGAAGAAGCTAACTATGTTGCCCACTA
>VDFB02096107.1:0-16127 GCA_007258455.2 Sequoia sempervirens | reverse complement strand
TTCCGGTCATTTTAGTCATTGAAATCCTTTAAAAGCCTTGTCAAGTTTCTCCGTTTCAAGACTTGATCATTTTTCGTTGTTTCAAGGCCTTGTTTGGGAAAACCAAGTAAATGGAAGTTGTTCTTTATGGTCCCAAGGGTCTAGTGGTATTGTGTGCAAGTTCTTATGCATTTTTTTATTACTTGTTTCTTTTTTTCCCTGTTTTGCATGCCTTCTTGTGAAGTCACCCAGTTGCCAAACCTAGGGTTAGGGGGATCATGCACCTAGTATTGTGAATTCTTTGGAAGGTTGTAATCCTTCTTGGTTGGCCTTGTTGGTATTCTCAATATTTCTTATAGGTAATGGGGTGTTGTGGAGTAGTATTTTTCCCATGTGTGATGTTGCATTATGATGGGATGTCTTGGGAAGCATTTGGTTGTCTAAAAGTGACTCGTCATCATTCCATTTTGTGGTGAGTTTGTGCCACTTTGTTAAGAAACTTACTGTGGAGGTTTTCCTCTATGTTTAGAGTTTTTCAATGTGTCTAGGTATGTATTTTAGGTTGATGATTCCCTCATCCTGTTTCGGTGTGGTTTTGTGAGTGAACATGATCATGGTTAGGTAATCAATCATTGTGTAGGCATTGTCCTCTCTCCCTCTCGTATTCCCATTATGGTGGATTTATACCACAACTGGTTAGATTCCACTATTTCCACCTTGCTTATGCAATGGTGAAGTTGAATTTTAATTCTTATCATTGTGTCATTGCGATACTTGTGTGCATGTTGTTTTGCAAGTGCAACATGTTGCATTATTGGTGTGGTTTTCATTGTTTCAATTTTTTGTTCCACCAAGTTTTGTTTTGAGCATATCGACTTGAGGCATTACATTCTATAACCTGATAAAGATAAATTTTGTCCCATTCAAGCATAGCTTTATTTCCAACTAGGCATCTATAGAAATAATAGAGATACTTGAGTCATGTTCAAAATGAATGAGATTTTTAATTTTTAATTTTTTCATTCATCCTGTAGACATTGAAGTCTACCATTAGGTTTTGGTCCAACATCATAATCAATATATTTTTTATGAAATCAATTATCAATTTTATTTCAAAAATATTATCAAAAATATTCTAATCCAAATGAATTCATAATGAAAAGATTGCCTAGAATATAATTTTAAAAACTAATGCATCTAAACATATAGATAGGTGTTCATACAAAAATTACAGCGAGTCACTTATACAATGAAACTATAATCTTCATCTAGTGTATGCACATGGTTATTTTCCTTCGTTCACCTATAGACTTAGTTATGATAACTTCATATATGAATTTTTAAAATATTTTTAACATTAAATTAGACAAAGTTTATTTTACAATATGAAAGTGCATGTATATATAATTGAAATTTTCTTTATTTAACTATTTGAGCATAGCTCTACTACTAGCTAGGTATCTATAACACTAAAAAAGATACATCTGGTCCTATTCAAACATCACTCCACTACCAACTAGGAAGGTATTGCCCTACTATAGATACTTGAATCACTCAAAATGAATGAAATTTTTTATTTTTTATTTTTTTCACTTATCTTGTAGACATTGTAGTTTACCACTGGGTTTGGGTCCAATGTCGTAGTCAATTTATTTATTTTATAAAATTAAAAATATTAATTTTCTTTCAAAAATATTATTTAAAATCATCTAATCCAAATGAATTCATAATGATAAGATTTCCTAGAATATAACTTTAAAAACCAATGCATCCAAGGACTCGAAAAGGTGTTCATAAAAAAGTTAGAGTGAGTCACTTATACATTGGACTTGTAATCTTCATCTAGTGTGTGCATGTGGTTATTTTTATTCTTTCCCTACAAACTTAGCCAAGACAACTTCAAATATCAAGTTTTTAAATATTTTTAACATTAATGTAGACAAATTTTATCTTATGATATGAAAGTTTGTATCATTATACTATCCTTTATTTAACAAGCATAGATCTACTACTAGCTAGGTGTCTATAACAATGATAGAGATACATTTCGTCCCATTCAAGCATAGTTCCATTGACAAATATGATCTATAACATCAATAGAGATACTTGAATCAAGCCAAAATAAATGAGAATTTTTAATTTAAATTTGTTTCAATCATCCCATAAACATTAAAGTCTACCACTAGGTTTGGGTTCACTATTGTAGTCAATTTATGATTTTTATAACAATTTAGTTTTTATGAAATTAACTATCAATTTAATTTCAAAAATATAATCAAGAAATTATGCCACTATCGAGTTTAAATCGTTTTGTAATTTCATTGAGTATCTTAGCAAAAAGAAGTAAGCCAAAAGGGAAATATTAATTCAAATTTTAGGTAATGAGGTTTTGTCATCCTAATTTTCTACCGCTCCTCAATCAATGGTGGGTGAATGCTCCTTTTCAGGTTCAAGAATGTTTTAGCTTTGTACGAAGCTCATGTTCATTAAACAAAAAATAAGGTTATGGAATGTTTAGGTGTTCAAAAACATTTTTGTGCAAAAGGAAAGGGTTTACAAGCATCTATCAAATATAAACAACCATATAATTTCCCATGGGTTGGATGTAGCAACCTTTGATCAACAATTTTTTTTATAAGAATGGGAAGAATTGTTGGCAAGATGGGAGGTGTACTGGAGGAAAAAATAAAGGGATATTTGGCTCAAAGATGGGGATAGAAATATAATTTTTCCACATATCAACTCAAGTGAAAAGATCTAAAAACTCAATATTCTCAATTTAGGATAGCTTATCAAGGGTTACTTTAACAATGAAAGTTGATATGTAGAATGCAGGTGTCAAATTCTTCTCAAATCACTTATCATCCCCTCAACACAATCCCCAAATTTATCAAAGGAGTAAGAAGATCTGCTTGAAGTAATTCCAAGATTGGTTAATGAGGAGGATAATGATCGGGTAATGAAACCATTCACATTAGAGGAAGTTAAATCTATAGTTTTTCCCTTGCCAACGGATAAGGCTCAAGACCTAGATACTTTTACAACTATGTTTTCTAGAAGTGTTGGGATTTTATTGGTGTTGACCTCTTCTTCGAGCCATGGAAAAATCAAGAAATTTTGGGACCATTTTAAAGCAATTCAATTTAACACATTTGGAAATAATTATAAAGCTTAAGAATCCCAAATTATTTGTAGATTTCATATCCATATCCCTATGCAATACAATATAAAAGATATTCACAAAGACAATCTAATTGAGACTTCATTCCCTCATACCAAAAATAATATTAGAGGAACAAGGGGGCTTTGTTCCAGGGAGGGAAACAACAAAAGGACCATTGGTTTCTCATGAGCTATTGTATTCAATAAATACTAATAATATGTCATCTTTTATAGTCAAATTGGATATAATGAAGCCCTATGATAGGGTAGATTGGACTTTTTTGGTTCAAGTCTCAAAAAAGTTTGGGTTTGGCCAAAAGTGGTATAAATGGAATTAATCTTGCTTATCAATAGAAAAATTCTCTATGATTATTAATGGTACTCCAGTGGGTTTCTTTAGTTCAACTTGTTGGAAGTTTGTGGAGTTTTTCATTGATATAATTGTTGGAAACATGAGCATGAGTATGAGCATGGGTTGTATAGTATGCAGATACAGTGTTGTCATTGATGTCAACATTGTGATTTGGTATGAAGACCGATGTGCATACCAATTGGTGAAGCATGAGCATGCATAAAGATGTTAATCCAATTCTTAGATGCAATAAACTTTGATTCAGTGCAGACAGTTGAGTTGAAGGTTGGATGAGTGTCAAAATGTAGTTTTCAATGCATAGGACATTCAGTTTATGGTCTGCATTGGTCCACCTTGAAGAGTCTTGCTTTTTGGTTCTAAGGAATTCTTTTTGGATTTTAGAGGAGTCTAAATCCAAGTTTTCACATTATTTTACCTTCTAGTGTAAAAGTTATGAATGATAGAATATTTGATTTACCAGTGATAGTGTTTTTTGTGCAAAGTGTGTGCTTTGATGAATCAACACTTCAACATGGAATAATATTTTACCTTGCATATTTTTGGAGGTGTTCATAGATGTTATGTGCACCTATGTTCCAATAACCCTTAATATTGGAGGTTTTCATGTCAGTTTGTGGCTGTTTAGTTGGTGAATTTTGATGTTAGGTTACCAATGGCATCAACCTAATATATTTGGGGTATTGCAGAGGTTAAGTATTGATCTATTATGTGGGAACTACTATAGGTACACCCTGACCTATTTGAGGTGTTACATATTTTGAATGATTTTGAATGGGACCTGAAAAATTATGCTTTGCATGATACATCCAATTAGGCTAAACTAATTGATGTTATAGGTGTTTATGAATGTGATGCATATATATGTAATTAAGTTCATTTTAGTTTTGTAGTGTGTGAATACAAGTATTGTTATGTAAATTATGTGAAAGTGATGTGAGCGCAGAATAGAGAAGAGTGATATGAAGTGTGTTGACTTTGTATATTGAGCTTCAATGGAATTAAATTTCCAACATTTTATAGATGCAATTGTAGCAATTCAAATCTTGGTAGTGAGCCACCCCTCTCTCTTCCATCTTTTCTTCTTTATATGGGAAGTAAGTCCACTACGACACTGAGTCCGCCTGCAGTGAGCACTTGTATAGTTTATAATATATTATGTGCTAATCCTAACCATGATTTTTCTCTTTTTGGGTTTTCCATGTAAAAATCTGGTGTTCGTGTGTTATGTGGTTTTGATGGATATTTTCATGCTTTCTTTTCTTACTAAAAATTGAATATGCTATGTGGAATGAATATTTAAATTTTTAAATGGTTTTAGAGAATACTGATTCACCCCCCCTCTTAGTATTTTGAGTGTTCAATAATTGGTATCAGAGCTTGGTTCCTTGGAAGAATCTTAACCGCTTGAGGAAGATCTTGGAGGTTGAACACATGGCTGTTAGAAGATATCCTACTCCTTCAGAAGAAATTCTTTTTGTTGGATTCATTGAAGAAGATTGCATGGTTGACATGATTGGAAAACTTGGAATAAATCTTGAAGATCCACAAAGGACTAAAAGTGAGAACAAAGATCTGAAGGAAAATGTCAAGGAAGTAGATGAATGCATCATAAAATTGAGAGAAAAATTTGAGAAATTCAAAGAAATAAATAAGGAGGTTAATGAGAAGTTGAAGCAAGTAAATGAAATAATTAACAATCTAAAAATTCAAGTTGAAGAAGGAAAAAGAGTTGAAGAATGTTTGAATGCTAAGATGAAAAGAAAATCTAAAGAATGTTCAAAACTTGAAGAAGAAGTTGTGACCTTGAGATTAGATCTAGAAAAAGAAAATAATTAAGAAGACAAATTCAAGATGAGCTCTACAATGCTTGATGAAATGATTGCAAATCAAAAGAATTCTAAAGACAAAGGTGGATTAGGGTTTGAGAAAGGAGAAAGTTCAAAGGCAGATCAAAAACCAATTGCTGAAAAGAAGAACAATGAACAAAAGAAGATTGAGGACAAGAAGAAAAATGTCAACCAGGTCTAGAATAAGAAGAATGAAGTCAAAAGACCACCTATCAGAGAACCAAATGCACAAACGTACCCATATTTTAATGGTTTTTGTTATTATTGCAATAAATTTGGACATAAGGCTATGGAATGTAGAAGCAGAATGAATCAAAATGTTCAATATTTTCTCGGTCAATGCTTTACATGCAAAAAATTTGGTCATAAGGCTAGTGAATGCAAAAGTCAAAGGATGAATGGCTATAACAATGGTATGAGGTTTCAATATTTTAATGGCTACTATTATGCATGCAATGGATTTTGGCATAAATCTAATCAATGTAGATCCAAAATGGGTGGAAATAAACTTGTTCAAAATGTTGTCATATGTTCCAATTGCAACAAATTAGGACACATTTCCAAGTTTTATAGAAGCAAGAATATGAAGAAGAATAATCCAGTAAAGAAGAATGATCCTGTAAAAAAGGTTGGTCTAGTAGATATGAAAAAAGAGTTGGATGATATTTGGAGAAAGAAGGAAGACAGTGAGACTAAGCCTGAGTCTGTACCAACATCTAGTGCATATGTTTCCTCTGAAAACTAAGTAGAAAGCTTTGGCTTAGGGGGATCATTAACAAAATATATTTTATCCCCCGTCAGAGGAATGGTGATGACACTTCAGCACATTGAAATAAGGTGTAGGTTGACATTGTTGACCTATTGGAGAAAGAACCGCTGGAAAATATTGAGTTGTAGAAGTTTGCAGAGCATTTGAAGGTGACTGCAATATAGTTAGGTTTTGACAGCTTTATCAATCTAAGAATTTAATGTGATTTAGGTTATGGAGAAAGGTTATAAGTGATTTCATGTTCAATCTAATTCATTTGCAAACAATTATTTGAGGACAAAAGAGCAATGAAGAGCAAATTAAAGCATTCTAGAAATATTTGTGCATGAAACCCTAATCAAAGGCAATCAAAGGTATTTATAGTTTTATCTTGCTCTAAGTTTTCAAAAAGTGATTTGAAGTATTTGAAATGGCTACTCCATGATCTCAAAGTGATCCCAACCTAAATTCAAGAGATATCCCAACAATCCTATGGAAATTGACCGGGATGGTGCAGTTTCAAGGTTTTGTATGGTGTGCTTCACACTAAGGATGTAATAATTTATATTCATGCAAAGCTGGAGGAATATGATCACTCAAATATGGGTGATATGTGGGTCAAGGAACCCTTGACAATCAAGGATATTAGAAAACCAACAATCAAATATTTTTCCATGATGATTTTCTACAAAATATACTTTCCTAATAGGGATAATTTTGTATCAGCCACCGCAATAAACACTTCGTATGAGATGGTTGTAAATAGTGCAAACTAGTCTGTGTGAACTGTTGAGGGTACAACTAATTAAGAATCTATAGAAGATAAAGGATTTAAAGTATCCTTTCAATTTTGGAACATTGATTATCTATTTTTCGTTTTACTTTTTGATGGAGCTACCTAGAACAAAGAACATAGTTTGGTTGAGGGATAGATTGGTAGCACATCAAACCAAAGATCGCCTAAGGAGGATAGGTGATGTGGAGGTACATGAAGAAGCTTTATGGGGATTTTTCAAAACCTTTCAAAAGAACATGCAGATTAAAGAGAGAATTCCCTAGAATATTATGGAAAATTATAAGAATGACATCATTTTTTTAGTCTCAAAGGATTTTTGCATCATACAGGTTGTTGATCCTAGAACTATCTGGATCCCAGAGATGGGATATGAGATTACAAAGGAAGAAATCGCCACTTCAGTGGATTTCATGCTGAGAAAACCAAGAGACAACTCTAAGGAGAGGTATGGTACTTATGAGGATAAATCCATGAAGGTTCACATGGATCAAAGACAAAAGAAAATAAATAAGACTATTGAGAAAGTGGTTGCACAAGTTGTAGAGTTGGTGGGCCTCAAGAAAGAAGTGGAAAAATCTAAAGGCTTATTTGGTGCTCCAAAAAGATCATCAAGTGTTAGGAAATTTGGTAGAACTTCTACCACCCCTTTGATTTCCCCCAAGTCCTCTAGGACTATGCTTGTCATAGGAGAAAATAGAAAATATTCTACAAGTTCCCCGGTGAAGGAGAAAACATCTTTGAATAATCACTAAAAGGTGCCTGAGAAAGAAAAGGCCACTTTGACAAAACAAAAAATAGGCTTTGTAAGGAGAAGAGTAAAAACAAAAGCAACAAGAGAGAAATATATGAGTGAGAACGTAGAAGATGGGGAGGAAGAAGAAGGATCACAGTTGGTTCAAAAAGGAAAATTTGATATGTCACAAGGAGAATCAAGTGGAAAGAAACAAAATATTGACATTGTGGAAAGTGATAGTGAGGCTAGAGTTGAAAAGTAGTAGGAAGGATATAAGATACATATGAGGGAGAAGAAAATAGAGTTTGGTAAAGGAAAAAGGACTCTGAAAGCAAAGAAGAAGAAGAAGAAGGGTAAGTCTTCCCCTTCGGTAAGGCAACATAGCCCCATGAAACTAGATACTTTTTTTAATGGAATTGTAAAGTGGTGGAACCCATAAAATTTTCATGGTTCCATTGGATTCATGGTCATGCTAATTGGTTGCTTATATCTTTTGACATTAGGGTCTAGGGTTTAAGAGTTTTATGTACCTTTTTACCCTTGGTTATCCTTCAATTTATGTTCTCGCATTGACCAAATGAACCAGTTTACTAGTCACTTAAGTGCCTTCTCATGGTCTTTATTGTCATTTTTCAACTGGCCTCAATGCCTTGGTTACAGTCGGGCCTAGCAAGGTCCCTTTTATGAACAACTTTTGTGCACATGTCTTTAGCATTGTTTAAGCTTGTCACTCACTAATTATTTCCCATCATGTGTTGTTGTGTGAAATGTTTCTTCTAACTTGCGATGAGTGATGTAATGTTATCCTTCAATGCTTAGTTCATCGCCCGTTGCATGTTTTATTGTTAAAATGAGAAGGTAACCTGTGATGAGCGATGTGGTTAAGGTCTTGACCCATCACTGGCCCCTGCACTATCACTGGTTACATTGTGCCTTTCTAGAAAGAACCCACAACTGCCAATGGGTAGATTATCTTCCCATCGCATGGCTTTGGTCTCTCGCAAGTTGGGAGTACTTAATGAACCTTGGACACATTATGAGCGATGGAATTCAAGTCTTCAGTCAAGATCTTCTTTGCACTCATGATCAAGGTTTGATGTCTCATCGTTGGTCTTCTAGCCATCGCTTGATGAGATTCTAGTGTAGAAAGGAGACATGCAAAGAGCGATACTCATGAAATGTGAGGAAATACGTGTGGTGGCTTCCTAGCTCATCGAGTACACATCAAATCGTCGGTAGGGCCTCATGGAGAGTAGGAAACAATGTGAGCCATTGGATGAGTTTTTCATCTGAGTGCATCGATGGTTTGAATTCAAACAAGAATGACCAACCTGAGGAGTAATTGTTCACTCGTGCAAGCCTTCTTGTGCCATTAATGGTATGTGTACTTGACTAAATTCATAGAAAGGGTTTTATAGTTTATACTTTCATCTCAGTCAAACATCTGAGGAGCTGAAGGAGAATTTGAAGTAACCAAAGCTGAAGTTGAAAGAGTTGCAGAAAAATTTGTTCTCGGGTAAGTTTCCATCAATTTTCCACTGGTTTCTTTTGTTGTTTTGCAAGAACTGGTGTGTTGAACCAAAAAGGTCTGAGTTAATTTCAAGAATTATTTAGGGTTTTCATTTCTCTTGAGTTAGTATAGTTTCCTAATTGGGTAGAATCATATCTGAATTTGAGTTTGAGTTGTTAAGAATAGGGTAACAATCCCAAACCTAGTGTAGACATGGAAAACATACCGACATACTTGATCTCGATTACTAACACTGTTTCATCCTAAATCATCCCTCGGTCTAACCATTCAATCAAATATCTTTATTTGATTAAATTAATCAATTCTCCTCTCTTAATTAAATAAATCATCTTATCTAATTAAGTCATTCTTTCTTGTTAATTAAATCAATTTACCTGATCTAATTAACCCTATGTCCATATTTAATTAAATAATTCATTTTATTTGATTAAATCTCTAAAGTCTATCTATTAAATTAAATAAATTAAAACCTTATTTAGTTTAATCTAACTTCATCTCCTTAGTTAAGTAAATCAAAATTTTTTATTTAATTAATCTTGAAATCATATTCCTCTCATATTTGATTTAAATCAATCCATAAATCTAAGTCAAATTTGTCACATCAGCTAATCTCTCATTAAATTAATTAACCTTGGTTAATTTAATCTCCTTTCATGTCCCATCCTCTAGCTTTTACCACTTTCACATGAAAATAGATTTAATTCATTTATTAAATCTCTGTTTTCTCTCAACATGGCATAATGGAGGAATATTCTCTCAATTTAAATTCAAAATCCAAGTGGACTTTGTCCTTCCAACAAGACATTTATTTCATTTTGCATTGAGCCAAGTGGTATTTAAGACATTCCTTTTCCATCTTACATATCATTTCACCATTTTTCAAATATCACCTAATTGCATTTATGGGCACATTCATCAAAATGTGCACATCCTTCATCCACCCATCTCTTGACAAGTGGCACCTTGCCATTGGTTGAAGGTTAGTCCCACATTGCTTCATTTTGGGCATTCTTCCAACTTTCAATCTATAAATAAGAGGTATCATTCCTCATTTGATCATCCATAACTTGAGTAAACTTACTATACTCAAATCCATAGCAATCTTCATCCATATCATTGAGTTTATAGCTAGGTTATGCAGATTTTACCATGGAGCACTCATCAATCTTCATCAATGTGGATCACTCTTCATCATCAATCAACAAAGCTTCCAGAGGAGTTGGGAAAGGGCTAATTTTCACATCAAATTGACACCAACTCCCCCAAGAGATCAAGAGTTTGCATTGCATTTGAATAGGATTTAATATCTTTTGCTTATGTTTGTTTATGTTCTCCATTCCATTTCCCTTTCGTTGCAATTTAAATGGATTCCTTGGGGAATCATGATACTAACTTGCATTGGATTTAATTTAGTGTTTATCTCTTGTGTTTGTGTAGGTTGGGAATCTTGGTTTACATTTTGGCGCTAGAAGGAGGGCTTGATTGAAAATCTAATCTCTTTTTTTTTTATTATCAAATTACATGTTTTTCTTGTTGTTTTTTATGCCTACAGGAAACTCCACCGTTGGAAGCTCAGCGTCGCTGTTTAGCACCACTAGGAACCCAGCATTGCTATATCACACCACTACAAATTCCAAACTATGATGCCCCTTACTTCCGGCCCAAAATTCAAACTTTCAAATGACGTCGCTGTGTCATTTTCTCCCACTGGAATCTTCTTAAATCTCAAACTGCACCATTGACCCAAATAGTGATGCTTTCGTGCTCACTGCCCTAGCTACAGAGCAACAGTGAATTTTAAGTGGTGCTATATAGCACTGCTGGTAATTTCAAACTTCGACACCTTTGTGGGTTGCACCACTAGAGGGAAGTAGGAAGTGAAGATTAAATTATGACACGTGCTTTTTGTCAAATTTTGATTATTTGGTCTATTTGCTAATGTCCAGACTTCTATTTTTGTAGAACCTAACTGGTTTCTTATAGGTTGATTGGCTCAAAGGCGAAGAAGGAGAGAAGCATGATGATTTCATTCCATGATAACAAGTGTTTTTAAACACTTTAGTGTTTGTCAACACTCTTAGAGGATTCACGATTCCTCTTAAAAGAAAATTTGTTGTCTTCCATGCTTAGGACCTGCTAGTTTTCCTTTGGGTTCTAAAATGAACACTTCAATTTCTTGTTACAATAGGGCTTAAAATGAACTTTAGGACACAAACTTACTAGAGTTGGTTTTCGGATTTAACAATTGAACAAGGAAAATTCCACATTTGATTGGGTGCTTAAAAAGAAGTCATTTATTGCTTTGAGGGTTTTAAAAAGAACATGTGCTACTTTTTTTTGTGATTGCTTACTCAAACTAGCATCATTGAAAAGGATGTATGTGCTTCTCTCACGCCTCACGACGATCTTGAGAATCAAAAGGCCTTTTTGGTGATCTTAGGTTGAGACAAAGTAATTTCCTCCACACTTCATTTTTGGGTTTAAAATTGAACAAAATATTGTGAGTGTGAGTCAAACCTATCGCGTGTATTCTCTCTTTGTTTTTCAACAAAGATTGATTGAGTTATGGATATGTTTTCTTGCTATTGTTTATCTTAGAGGGCTTGCCTTGGGGAAAAAGTACTCACCCAAGGGAACGACTCAACCAGTAACACTCTAAAGCCAAGAGTATTTCTAGTCCGCATATAAATGTGGGTACTGGAACAATGGCCAGTATCATGCAGTTGGCTCTGATGAGAAGGGAAGCAATGGTCTCTCGCCATGTTGGATCAACTCCTATGAACAGAAAGTCCTAATTAAAACCCTTGTTGTAGAAAGGCCAAAATCCCTATATATTTGTTGGTGCAAGAACGGTTGTTCTGAAGCCGTCCCACACTTTTATGGTCTTTAGTAGAAATGGAAAGCCTGCCATGGGAGTTTCATGGGTGTTGATGCTTGGCTACCCCGTATAAGTGAGTGTCGTAGAGGGGAGCCAATGGGGTCATGCATCTAACCATTTACTAAAGATAAGGGTAGCTGGACTTTTCCAAGTGGGGACTCAACAAATATAGTCTTTCATATCCATAGGGTTGTGCTTGTTCTTGGTTACAAAACACTTTGCTTATTCGAAATTTTTTGGAAACAAACATTTAAAATCATTAAAATTTCAAACCCTTTAGGAGGTAAATACAATTGACCAAATACATGTGTTATTGCTTGCCCTTGGGATTTATCCTTAGAGGTTTCTAAACACTTGGATTTACATCTCAATTTGTCTACTAAAGTTAACAATAGGTAACCCTTGCCTTGATTTCATCAAATTTCCACATAACATATCTTGTGGGATTCGAAGAAATTGGGACATTGGACATCTAGTTTGAAAAATCTAATCAAGAAGTGTTTGTGGTAAAACAAAGTCATTAAGCAAAGATTAAACAATTAAATCCCACACATGTATCCTCAATGATTTCACGCAAAATCAAAATTCAGAAACCAAGAATAAAAGCTCTTAGTCCCAAGAACATCAAAAGTGTCTCTCAATGCTATACAAATTCAGACAAAGACTACTTTTTAACTTTAACAGGAAATCTTCAAGAAACAATCCCGGATTGTACTCATCTATTATTGTCAAATCCAACTCTCTTTCGAGAATTTGAACACCTTGTCTAGAGTAAAGCATGTTCTTCAAAACCGAGGTCTTGTAGGCAAGAGTTCTCTTTAGGTTCACCTAGGATCAAAATCAAAACATTCATCTGATCTTTCAAAACATCAATCAAAATTATTTCATCATCAACTCTTGAAAATCTTGGAAAAATCCTTCATGGTAAACTTTGGGAAAATCATTTAAAACCAAATAAAAAATCATCTTGTTTGACTAGATATGTGTAGATGCATCCTTCTCCACATATTTAGTCAAATTATCAAAATTTGTGGACAAATTTATCCCTTGATAAACATCCAACATCTTGGGGTTTAGGAGTTCATAATCCAAAATCAATCATCTTGTTTGGTTAGGTGTGTTTAGATGAATCCTTCTTCTCACACTTAGTCAAATTAGCATCTTGAGGACAAATTCACTCTAGGACAACATCCAACCTCTTAGAGTTTATGAGTTCACAATCCAAATCCAAATCAAATAAAATCTAATCCCAAATCAAAATCAAACATCAAAATATAAGTCCTAAAGTTTAACATATCCTTCAAAATTTCTCAAGAGTTCTAATCATCCATATCACCAATTTTTCACCAAACATCATCATACCTTTGATCCTTAAATCAGCCTAAAATTTTCTCTTTTGTGCCTAAGATTAGATTAATCCAAAGAATTAAAGGTTCATCTCCCATATTCTTGAAAATTGATCCTTATTTTATGGTTCAAACTAGATCTCAATACAAGAAGAACATGGAAGCCAACAAAGAAACATCCACTACAAGTGACCTAAGTCAAAAAATTCCAAAATGAACCTCATTGGATCAAGCAATCTTCTATCAACTTTCCTTCATCATCACAAAATCCTCAAGAGGAAGGCAAAGTATAGGATCTTACCAATAATCCCTTTAGAATGTCACAAGAGGAAATCATTGAAATGGTCCAAAATCCAGAGAAACATAAAATTATCAACATCATGATGAGACTCAACCCCTCACTATACATGCCCGAATTAGCAAAGCAAGGGGATAAACTCCCTTTTGATTTTGATGTGAGCTCTATAGTAGAACCATCCTTTGAGGCCATGCCTCCAATTTCATCCACACCACCCATGTCATCTACACCACCATTCCAAAGCATCATTCAAATCATCCATTGCTCCAACTCAACCCATTGTTAACAAGGGAAGTGCATTTATCAATGCTTTACAAACACACCCCCTTGTCAATAATCTAGATTTGGACACAAACACCATCTTGGGGAAAACCGTAGCCCAAAACCCATTACATACATATGTCCCTCTCACTTTCCATGATCCCAATGACCCATCATCATCCTTTCGCACAACACCCCGAACTTCTCTCTCCACAACCTCACAAGGAGAGAGTGACATATTTGGACTAGGGGGAATTTTTGACACTATGCCATTTCCTCAAGAGTGTCTACCACTCACATTTCCACCACTTCCACCATTACCATCATCATCCACACCACTTCTTGGCTTAGGGCTTCCTCCCTTACCAAGTATCAATCAAAATCAAACCAACATCCCAAATATCAATCAAAACATCATACCAAATTCCCAGATCTTGTCATCAACATCACAACAATAGATGGAAACCACACAGGTAATAACCACATCATCAATCATCCCTCAAAACATGGTCTCACAAGGACCAAGCATATCCATCGCACCATCCACCACTCAAAACCCAACCATCAACACAACGATGCCTCTCATCACCACAACAAGCACCATTATGAATCCACCTCCACCACCACCTCCACCAAACACAAATACATCAAATTAGTACAACATTGCATTACGAACTCCTCAACAAGTTGCCTATCAAAAGGAACTTCAGCAAATTCAAAATTGCCAAGCAGCACAATAAGCCATCCAAGTAGCACAAGTCACCCAAGCAGCGCAAGTCACCCAAGCAGCGCAAGTCACCCAAGCAGTGCAAGCCACTCAAGCCGTACACCAAGCACAACAAGCACAATAGGCTACACAAGCCCAAGTCCTATTGCAACAACAACATCAATAAGTTGCTCAAGCTGCACAGGCCACACAAGCTACACAAATCACACAAGCCCATTCTCAAGCACATGCTCAAGCACAAGCTCAAGCCCAATACCAAGCTCAACAAGTACAGACACAAGCACAATATCTCGTACAACAACAAGCAGCCCAACACCAAGCATATCAACAAGCATTGAATCAATACCAAGAACAACAAGAAGCATCCCAACAACAAGAATTCCTTTAAAAGTAACAACAACAACAAGCCCAACAACAGTAATACTAGCGAATAAAATGATCAACAATGTGCGTTGTTGATTCATCGCCATGCAAGCATATTTCTACACAACTGAATGTGTAGATACCATCAAACAACATACCAACAACCTACCCATCCCCCAATCAAAAATGAACCGCCACATAACATCTTCATCCCACCCCATGATCAGCAAAATGACGTAGCAATGCAAATCAAGTTACTCTCACAACAAGTACTTGATCTTCAATCAGGGAAAACCATTAAGACACCTAGCAACTTGTGTCCTACCCATTCAATGTAAGTCTTGTAATGAACCATTCCCGGCGGATTTGAGATCCCAAAATTCAAAAATATCATGGGATGAAACCCTAAAGATCACATCGTGGAATTCTAGGTTCATTGCATGGAAGTCAGTGTATGATGATACTTATCTAATGCGGTTGTTTCTTAGAAGCTTGGCTAGCCATGCCATGGAGTGGTTTTATCATCTCCCTCTTGGCATCAAAAAGTTCCAAGAGATAGTCGATGCATTCATCAAGAACTAGGCATCGAATATTGGAATGGATGTTAGTCTCGAAGAACTATCAACTCTGAAACAAGGTAAGAATGAATCATTTGCTTCTTTCTTACAATGATGGTGAACCAAGGCCAATCAAAGAGAAATGGGTCATGCCAGAGGAACAACAAGTGTGCACCATCATATCAAATCTTGAGGGAACCTTGGATTTTCATCTTAAAGTGCAAGGAATCACCACATATGATCAGTTGATCTCCAAAGTGCTTAACATAAAATGAGCCCTTATGACACAACCTGGAGGATCACCTGTATATCCCGAGCAACAAAAAAATCATCCATCCACAAGTTACAATGAGAAACCTTGCACATGTGAAAGGAAAAAAAATGTCACAAATGATGGTGTGGTTGATGCCAAGGTCCTAATCAGTGCTCCAAGGCAAAACACCCAAAACTACTAGCAACCACAAAACAATGATCTCAACAACACTCAAACCAATGCGGTATCACAACATGAACCAACAAACAATAAAG
>VDFB02096106.1:0-44864 GCA_007258455.2 Sequoia sempervirens | reverse complement strand
AGTTTATTGAACACAAAACATGAAAGATAGCCAACTAGGACAATAAATTGCATAGGCGAGACACGCATACAATCTACGATCAAACTAGCCACTATATCTAACTAAAGCAAGAATTCACCATCATAATTGCATGAAACCCAAGTGGCATAACAATTCATCATAATAGTAAATACTCATGAGCCGGATACAAAGCGAGCAATATTAGCAGAAGGCAAGGTAGGCCTGACATATATTTCTCTCTGCGTGCAAAGTTTGTGAGCGATTACAAAATAGCAATACTACGAGGGCAAGGTGGGCACAACATGTATGCTATCCGCATAAAAGTTATGTACAAATGAGGAAAACTCTTACATTTATAGACATCAAAAGGTGTAGGGAACCCTAAAATCACCTTGAGTCAACTACAGTCTTGCAATGCATTCAAAATTTATTGCTAAACCCTAATAAAGCAAACTATACAGTTAACTGGAAAACTACCATTAGTTAACCGGTACAATTAATCTAAAAATGGACAATGTGCAAGCATGCACGTCCTTATTGAAAACAAGTTAACTGGAATACTACCATTAGTTAACGTAAACCCTAAATACATCTCCAAGTGATCATAGGTAATCCTAGAATAGACATGCATGAGATGAGACAGCGAGTTAACTTAAAAAGGTAACGCCAAGTTTAACTCCTGTGTTTAATGTCTATCCTGGGAGGTGGGAACTGAAGTCTACTGGCCATGATCTCGAGCAACCAATCCCTCAACGAGATTGTTGACTGCATCAGCATCTAAAGGTTGTCACAATTCACTGCTTGTCAGCAATTTGAACAATCGTGGCAATCTTTGCACACTCAAACTAGCATTTCATTGACTTATAACTTTGGCAGCTTCGTAACTGAAGTGACGGCCACTATCTCTTTTGCAGCTTGATGTCTTTGATGCTTCTCCTTAATGAAAGAGTGTTACATGATGAAACTGCGAAGTTTGACTACGCACACTCTGGTTGTGAGAAATGCAAGTGAACTTGCTGCACATGCAAAATTCCAATGGTATCAACCCTCTAAACCGGCTTTGGAAGAAAATCGGCCATACGAGGCATGCAACCATATGGATTTGATTGACTACGCCTATCAACCCTTTGAATGCACTTGATACAAATCGGCCTCAACTTTTTTGATGAAGTCATGAATTAAGACCGATTTGGTCTTGAATTTAGTCTGTGTGAATTGCACTCTGAAAAAACTCCCCTATTGACAGTGAACACGACTATATTTTGACAATTTTTCTGGAAAGCTAAAAATAGCCTGCTGAGGCTAAAAATAGTTTATCGAAGGGCAATTTTCACGGAAAAATTTGAGATATGGGTTTTGTCCAGGAAAAGATTCTAAGACAACCCAGAACGTTAGAAATGAGAAAATTTGACTTCTACTCAACCATGCAAGGAATTTTAAGTTGAGAAAATTAGAGCCTCGAGAACTCTGGAGTAAATTTTCCTAAAAAATTCTGGCACGTGGGTTTTACCGAGGAAGCTATGCTGAATTGACCCAGAAGATTTGGTTTGCCAAAATTCGCCAGTTCTTCAAACATGCAAGAGAATTTAAGACAAGAAAAAGGAAGAAGTTGAGAAGAAGAAAGACGTTTTTTTTTTATGTTTTCTTTTGCCAGAATCGCCACTTGGTCTTGAAATTCGTTGATAAATTTGGACTTGTACCTGCAAAAGGAATATCTGATGTTTTTATCACTGATTGCTGATGAAAATTTTCCCAACTCTGAAGGAAATTCGCCTTTTCTTTGAAGAATTACGAATTTCCTCAAGCTGTGTGAATGAAATATGATGCCATGCTTGAATTAATAGAGCAAAATTGAACCATAAAAGCATGATTGCAAGAATAGAACCCAACCTTTGAAAAGAATTGTTCTGATTGGACCCCCTCTAGTTGAATTGATATTGACTTGGAGTCCGGATTACAAAATAATAATAAAAATATTCATCTTGCCCTTACATGTGAATTTGAGTTTCATCATTAAAAAGGCGCCAATAATAAATTATTGAAGAAAATCGCCATTTAATGCCTTAACATGCAAAATAAATATTAAATATTATTTTTAATCAGTTAGCAAAAAAGCACAGCATCTAGACGCACCCAGCAAACTTCATTGATTCCGAAAAGTCTTTATTTGACCCTCCAGGCGTCCATTTGCAAGAGCTATGACGTTTTTTACTAACTTCCTACTTTGTAGCTGACTACAAAGTTACAGTTTGACCATATTCAGCATTAATTTTTGGATGACTGAGCAAGGCTGTGACTATACCGAGATATTCATCGCGAAGCCTGCAAAACAAAGATGAAATGCCTGTTGGGAGTTGCAACTACAAAATGCAACGTTTAACACCTCAAAAAATTAGGCACCTTTGATTAAATTGATTTTCAGTCACTAGACTTAGCCATTTCTCCATTCTGCCATTTGACACTTGAAACCGCTGCTGACGATGAATGGTGAACCCTGCTGATTGGATGATAGGCTCACTGCGTGACTAGAAGTATTCCGCATCCAACGACTGTACGGAAGGCACCTGAAAGCTGTATTAGGGACCCCAAAAGCAAGGGCACCCTTGGCTTGAAAAGGCTCAAACACCATTTTGTCAAAAGTACAACTCTCAACCAGATGCCCTACTTTGACCTCTGATATTAGGAGCTGGGGTGACCTGATTTGCGCACCGTTTGTCTCATCGCGTACCTAGAAGAACCTACGAGAGATGTCTCTAGAGACAACAAAGCAAAAAAAAATTGCTTCTAAGACCTCAAAGAGAAGGGCGTCTTTCCCAAGATGAAATATATGACTAGACTTAGCCATTTACCGAGTTGTTTTCATTTTTCAATATTTTGCAAAGACCTCGCACGTACGAGCGTGTGCCAAATTCTAGAGGCTGACGGTTGGGCTTGTTGGATAGCTGGAGTAATTGCGCATAGGTCTCGTGAAGACTTCGAAAGCTAATGACCCCATCTGACAGGCCTAGAGGCTAGGCGCCCTTGGCCTACAGAAGTACGAGCGAAAATACCACGTTTCTCCACCCTCTGATTTATGTGCTTGGTGTTGATGTGTTTTTCGTGATTGCACCAACACAAAATAAAGTTACCAACGATGACTCTATTCTCTCTTGAACAAAATCTCCTGCATGCTAAGATTGCTAGAAAGA
Organism: Sequoia sempervirens; assembly: GCA_007258455.2. NCBI lineage: Eukaryota > Viridiplantae > Streptophyta > Pinopsida > Cupressales > Cupressaceae > Sequoia > Sequoia sempervirens. Next base: position 41,676 of record VDFB02096106.1, on the reverse strand, counting down.
TCATGCATTCAACTCCAAGGTTCCTTCATGTAGTGGATAGTCTCAGTTGGCTTGATGTGATTTGCTAGTATTTCAAGGGGACTTACGTAATTATTCACTCCAGAGGAAGGGGTTTTCAAGATTCAAAGGATTTATCAGTGAAGCTCATATTTCTTAAACTAACCAGGAAGTACTGAATTTAAATGGTTGCAGGGATAGAAGATGCTATGGACTAATCTATGCGTGGGACGTGGAGATCAATTTTCACAAGCCTCAACCAGATTCCGCTTTGCCTCACTTTGGAAAGCTTCCACAGAACCGGTGCAATCTTCAAAGGGAGTAACTAAAGATATTCAGATTACAATTCAACAATGAAGACACCATCACGATGACACATACCAACATGAGGATCGTAATCGAAGTTAAGTCCACAAATTTCTAGTTGACCGCGCAAGACAAACTCACCATCAACGAGCCCACTAGGGGTATGGATAGACAGAGTTTGCTCAAATTGAAGACCACATTCCATAGTTACTATCTACTACTTGCATGAAACAAAATCTATTTACTTTACTTTAAAATCATACTTAAAGTAGAAAGACGAAGAAACCTCACTAGCTACTCACAACAAAAGACGAGATCATCATCAATGAAAACTCTTTTTATTGAGAGAGTGTTCACAATAATTTCTTACAAAGTTTTCAAAGGAAAAACTTTCCTTCTTCTTCAAACTATACTATCAAACTATTAGCTATGCTAACTCTAGGCTATGTCTCTAATGCTCTCTATGTCTAATCTAATCTCTATTGAGGTACAAATGAGGGGGGATGCCCCTTTTATAGTTGGCCCAATCCAATGGACGACTCAGATTCAATTACAATGAAGGGCTCAGATTGAGCCATATAAGCCCTAACCCTAAAAACCGCCACCAAGAAGAGTGGGGTAATAAATGAACAATTAATGTCCACCATCTTCTAGAAGATTCTTGTCTGGAAACATGTTCGCATTGCTCCTATTTTTCTTGTTGACTGCAAACTGGATGAGTCTAGTCAACACTGCTTCACTTTTTCCTTAGTCTTGAGGGCATTTTAGTGCTTGAGGATGATCTTTAATGCTTGGGTCCTCATCATTTCTCCATCCTGATCTTGAAGGATTTTTTAATCCCGGATCCGACTTGTTCTCCTTTGCCACTCGCCTTCCTGAGCTGGGTGCATACTGGGTCAACACTTAGCCACTTCTTCCAAGTACTTGCTTCATCTCCCCAAGTCATCATGCCTTGGCCTCGGTGTTCACCCTACAAAACAAGCAAGGAGAAGAGCATCAAAACACTTCATAATATAAATTCCCCTCACTTACCTGATTTTTATGCTTTGACTTCCAAGGTCTGAGTGATCTCCGGATCTGATAGAGTTCATCACTTTTCTCTAGCAAACTTTGCTTCTTTTTTTTTACACTCTTTTAACGTCTGTGTGCTAGGGCGCATATCATCCTGATATTTGAGTTTTGCTTCATCTTCAAACTCTTCATGCCTTGGACAAATTTCCCCTTCCTGAGGGTGCATTTGAGGTGGGGTAAAGGAATTCCAAACGCCCCAGAATATTTTCATATCTTCACTCTGGCTTGGAAAATTATTTCCCCTTAGAAATTTCATCACAAATCACCTAGGTATTTGTTGATGTGATTTTCGTGACTGCACCAACACAGAATAAAGTTGCCAACGACTACCCTATTCTCTCTTGATCAAAGTATCCAGCATGCTAAGATTGCGAGAAAGTTCGTGCGTTCAACTCTGAAATATGCTAACCAATTTTTTCGAAGGAGTAACACAAAATAACCAGCAATAGATGATTGGATTAGCATTAGCCTCAAACTGAAAATCTGAACTTGAATGGAAGATACTAAACTTGAATTGAAGAAACTGAACTTGAATGGAAGAACTACTCAACGTCAAGAATGTGCACTCAAGATCCCACTAAGGGCGAGGTGCTAACATATGACGGAGTCTAAGAAATTGAAATTATAAACTGTTAGGCGGATAACCAGCCATGAGAAACAATTCCACACTACCACCAAACAGTGGGGGGAAAAGATTACAATAGAAAGCAATTCATCCGCTGCGGCGGGCATCCACAATGCTGTGGGGATTCACCACTATGAGTGGGTATAAGATATGACAATCAATTTAACCACACTGGCGGTAAACCATCCAGGGGACTTATGTGAGAAGATACAGAAAGAAATTGCAGCAAATTAAACTGGAACAGTACTACTGTTTACAGTTTGTACAATGAGAAATAAGCTGCAAATTACATAGGAAATACAGTAATCTTCATACACAAGATTAATAGATGTTTTTCAATGATTGTTTAACTCTCTAACAGCTGCTAATGAATCAGAAATCAGAACTTCTACAATCTGATACAAAAACAGTAAACTGGAAATATCAATCTGCAACTATGAGAATCAATGAAATGATCATAACTCACTCAATTCTTCTCCGAATGACGTGAAATAAGTTGCAAATGCTCCTTATAAGTCTGGCGCCCAAGATAGAATCCAAAAACAGCCACCAAAGTCTCCAATTTATTTGGCACGAATTCCAATGCCTCACCAAATGGTACGGCCCCTTGAGAAAATCGATTTTTCAAGATAAAATCAACAACTTCAAATTAAATTCTGATTTTTTGAGGAAGATGGCGCCTCAAGTCAACAATTGGATTGCTCAAGTACCCAGAACGAAATAAAAATCACTCCAAAAGATATGAACAGAAAACAGCTTCAGCTGTAGCAAAACCAGGAAATTCAAAACTGTAGAATACTCCAAAATTCTTCAATCTTTGTTGCTCAATCTGCTAGTCTGATGTGAGAAGCAGCAATGTTCCAACTAGGTGTTGTATTTCAAACACGAAATTGGGAAGGGGCTAGGAGGTAGCAGCCTCGAAGCAATAGCAAAATGTTCATAGTCATTTTGACAGCATAACAGTAAGGTAAGCGATGGATGAAATGCTGGAGCAAAAGCCTTCATAAATAAGAGCTCACAAAATCTCAAATGCCTGAGAAGCAGACCAAGAGACACAGGAGACCCTTCAATTTCCAAAAACCATTCAACTTCACAAGGTGGCGTCCCAAAAAGCCTCAAAGAAATTCACTTTATTCAAAAATATAAAAGTGGCGTCCACTTTTCAAGATGATGAAATATTTGAATAAAGAATAATTAAACTTATGATGAAGGCGTACCCTTCATGGCCCCACTTTAAAACAACTTAAGTTATCTCCTTAGGCCAAGGTGGGGGTCAACAGTGAATTAGAACAAAATGCCATTAATTAAATATTTTTGCCAACTGAAGACTAAACCAAAATATAACAATTGCTCCAACTGCTAAGGATTAAGAATGGACAACTGCAACTGCCACAACTAGCATTTACTAAAAATAGTAAATAATATAAAATGCCACAAAACTCCAAGCCAAGAACCCTAATTTTCACCTCATTCCAGTCTACGGGTTCCAGAATAGACTGATGAACTGCAATGCTGATCACTGATGAGAAGGGGACATTACAAACTCCAAGGTTCCTTCTAAGTGTTGGATAGTCTCAGTTGGTTCGATGTGATTTGCTGGTATTTCAAGGGGACTTGCGCAATTGTTCAGCAGCAGACAACAGACAGCAGATTAAAGGGGTTTCACGTGGTTCAAATGATTTGGTAGGTAAGTGCAAGTTTCCTAATACTAATCAGAAATGAACTGAATTTAAATGAGTGTAGGGATAAGAAGGTTCTAATCTACTCTAAGGCGTGGGACATGGCGATCAATTCTCGCAAACTTCAACCAAGCTTTGCTTAGCCTCGCTTCGGACAACTTCCACAAAACCGGTGCAATCTTCAGAGGAGTAATCAAAAGTATTCAAATCATGATTCAACATGAAGACACCATCACAACAACGCATGCCAACATGTAAACCATAATCAAAGTTAAGTTCACAATGTTCCAGTTGACTATGCAAGGCGAACCCACCATCAACGAGCTCGCTAGTGGTATGGATAAGCGAAGTTTTGTTCAAATCGAGCAGCACATCCACAATTACTAAGTACTTGCATGAAATGAAATCTACTTTACTTCAAGCTACTCCAAGGTTCTACGTGAATTGGAAGGACGAAGAAGCCTCACTAGCTACTCATAACAAAGAAGAGATCACCATCAATGAAAACTCTTTTATTATGAAAGTGTTCACAACAACTTCTTACAAAGTATTCAAATGGAAGACTTTCCTTCCTTTTCAATCTAAGCTAAACTATCAAACTATGCTACCCACTATTCTATCAATCTCTCTCTATTCCTTCTCTGCTATTCTAATTACTAATGATACAAATGAGGGGGAATGCCCCTTTTATAGCTGGCCAAGTCCAATGGATGGCTCAAATTACAATTAGATGGATGGCCCAAATTGTGCCACATAAACCCTAACCCTAAAAACTGCCACCAAGAAGAGGGGTAATAAATGAGCAATTAATGTCCACCATCTTCTAGAAGGCTCTTGTCTGGAAACGTGTTCACATTGTTCTTTCTCCTATTGCAAATGACCCGAGTTTGGTCAACACTGCTTCAACTCCTTGAACTGGTACAATAGGCACGTTCTCAATCTAAAACTTCAAGGCTGTAACTTTTTAACTTGTTCAATGGTGATTTTCTTCCTTCCTGCCACTGAATCTTGAGTTGTACGAAGCACGCCGGAGAACATCTTTTGGGTGATCGAAGGATTTTACACTTAAGGAGAATTTCTCTGCTTTGCTCTTTAGCCCATTCCGCTGTCATTCTTTAACCTTGAAGCCTTTTGTTCACTCCTCATCCTTAGCCTTGAGGGCGTTTTAGTACTTGAGGATGATTCTTACTGCCTGGGTCTTCATCTCTTTTTCTCCACTCTGAGCTTTGAAAACATTTCTTCTTTGCCACTTGAGTTGGGCACATACTAGGTCTCAACACTTAGCCATTTCTTCCAAGTATTCACTTCATCTTCCCAAGTCATCATGCCTTGGCCTCGGTGTTCACCTTGCAAAACAAGCAAGGAGAAGAGCATCAAAACACGTCATAATATAAACTCACCTTACTTACCTGATTTTCATGCTTTGACTCCCAAGGCCTGAGTGATCTCCGGATCTGATAGGGTTCATCGTTTTTCTCTAGCCAACTTTGCTTTCTTCAAGCCTTAGAATATTTCCACATTATCATTCATCCCCCCTCAGGGCTTATCCGGAGACTTGAGCTTCCGTCTTCAATCTTTAGTAAATTTTACCTTCCAGTCAAGGCTAGGGCGCATTCAGCATAGTGAGCTTTCAACTTTCCACACTTAGAATATTTTTCAAGTGTCCCTCTTTACCTTGGGCGCATTTTGACCTTGGTGCTTCCAATTTCTATGCCTTAGAAATTTTTTGGTGCCATCATGCAAGTTGGGTGCATTTTACTAGTAGAGCTTCCATTTTTGCATACTTAGAAACTTTTCCATGCCCCTTCACAAGCTTGGGCGCATATCAAGGGGTCTAGAGGAACTTTTAACACTTAGAATATTTTCTCATCCTTATCTTCCAGCTTAGGCGCATATCATGTGCTGAGGAGGAAATTTCAAACACTTAGTAACTTTTCCAAGAGTCATCTTGAGCTTGGGCGCATTTGGGACCCCAAGGAGGAATTAACCACGCCTTAGATTCATTTTCCTTCACCTTCATCTTGAGATGGGCGCATTTGGCATGTTGAGAGGGAACTTTGACTTCAATGCCTTAGCCACCCTTTTTATCTATCTTCACCTTGCATGGGCGCATTCAAAGGGTAGAGGAGAAAGTCAACACTTAAGACTTGTCTAGACTTTATTTCTAGTATGGGCGCATTTTGATAGTGGAGGAGGATTTACCAATGACTTAGAAACTTTTCCTATTCACCTAGCAAGTTGGGCACATTTGAGACCCCCACAGCAAGTTTCTCATGCCTTACATTTTTTTTCTATCACCTGCTCAAGCTGAGGGCACATTTTGGGGTAGGAGTAGGATTTAGCTCAGACTTAGAAATTTTTCTCACTTCTTCTAGCTTGAGGGTGCATTTTGGGGGTCAAGTAGGATTTAGCTCAGACTTAGAGATTTTTCATGGCTTCTTCCAGCCATGGGTGCATTTTGGGGGTCATGCAGGACAAACTTCAGACTCAAAATTTTTCTAGCCTGCTCGCTCATGTCTTACTATATTTAGTAAGTCCTCTGATTTTCACCCTTCTAAAGCTTGGATTGATCAGGAATTCGCGCCACAAGATCCTCATGACCTATTTGATCTATTCACACTACCATCTCAAGTTGACTTGCTATTTATAGCATGTTTCTGGAGGTGATTTACTATTTATAGTAACCGCTTGATTTCATGACCTCCACAACTCCGTTTGACTTGAAATCTGAATGACATGACCCTCATGGGATGACTTGCCCGTTCACACTGGCGCCTGCTACTGACTTACTATTTATAGCCTATTTTAGAAGTGGCTTACTATAAATAGTAAGTGCTCCGATTGCCTTCAAATTTTACCAGTGGATAGCTTGAAAGAAGTTGATCGCAGTGGGATACATCGGTTTTCAAAATTTTTGGCATTTGACCCCTCATTTTAGGCCCCAAAGCTAGAAATCCTAATCTGTCTCGCATATCGATCAAATGACCTCCGTTTGACTCTGTTTTTGTTGCACTTTGCTATGTTCGTGATACTGAGGTGTTGGGCAGCTGTCGGAATGCACTTGCTAAAAATATTAAGTCTTTGAAAAGTGATCATCTTGCCTCGCATGTCACATCACTGCCTAGCTCTTGAAAAACCCATAAGGAATAACCTGACATGTGCTGAAAAGTCTTGCATGCAAACCCTAAAAATAGCCTCTAAAGATGGCTCTTGAAAAAGGTCCTGATCCTGGTTTGCATGTTACACCACTGCAAAGCTTTCGAAAAACCCACAAGGAATATCCAGACATGCTAAGAAAATTTCAACATGCAAACCCTAAAAATAGCCTCCGAAGGCTGAGTGTTGAAAGTCATCATCTCACTTTGCATGTTATATCACCATGTAGGTTTTAGAAAACCCAGAAAGAATCTTCAGACATGCATTGAAAAACTTCGCATATAAACCCTAAAATCTGCTCCCGAAGGTGAACTTGCTAAAAATAGAAGGTTGTCCGTTTCAGCTCAAAACTTGCAGATAAATAGCTGGACGTGTTCTGGATGCAATGTAACGATCGAAACTTCAAAAGTGCTAAGAGAACGCCTTGAATTGAACACTTACTAAAAATAGTAAGTTGTCGGAATTCAATGAAATTTAGCTGGGAACCCGTTGGAAGCATACTGACTGCAATGCGAGGCTCAAATTCCAATTTATTCACTCCATTTGACTTCAAATCGGCTGGAAGACTCAAAACCCTAATTCTCAGACTTAGCCAAAATCTCAATTCAAGCTCAAAGACGGGCACACCCCGGAAAGATAGACGGAAACGAGAGAGACAATGACAAACGACCCAAAAGCAAAGCCAAAAGACCTGAACGAAGCAAAAATTAGGGGGTCCCCATTTGCAATGGGGTGATGTGTGAAAAGGTCACAATAGGGCCAATGGTGATTATCCGTGTTTTCAACCTTCTTTAGATAGTTTAGCAGCCAAGTTATAGCCAATGCCTCCAATGGTAAGGTTCCCGATTCAACCAAGAGAATTTCATAAGGAATAGTAGCTTTGAATTTGAGGTTGCAAGTGATTAGATGCTTTTGAATTCTTTCAAGTTGTCTCCATCTATGATTTGACATGCTACCTCCCCACACCTCGTAGCCATAGAGAACCACTGGTGTGACCAACAAACCAAAGAGGGTTTTTTTGGTTTTCCAATCCCAAAGCTCAGCCTTCCTACACTTGTTTAGGAGTAAGAAAGAAGCCTTACAGTCCCCTTCTCCCTTGGGTGCAATTACATCTCTAGGCCATCACATTTGATGACTTAGGCAAATTTTCCATCCTTCCTCCTCAAACTAGGCGCATTTAGGAGGTCACACTTTCAATTCCCAACGCTTAGAATATTCTCTATCCTCTCCTCTAGGTTGGGGCACATATAGGCTGTTGGACTTTTAGTTTTCCACACTTAGACTATTTTCCATATTCTCTTCCCTTCAAGGGCGCATTATAGGGGTCCTATAGGAATTTTCTTGCCCTAGCATATTTCTCAACCTTCCTCATGAAGTATGGGCGCATATTGAGGGTCATGCTTCAACTTTTCCATACTTCGAATATTTTTGATGCCACCATGCAAGTTGAGCATATGGAGGCTGGAGCCTCAAGTTCCAGACTTAGAAACTTTCAAGCCACCTGTATATCTATCTTGGGCGCATATGGAGGGGCCTCCTACCATTAGCAAAAACTTAAAATAATTTTCTCACCTCTTCTCAACCTTGGGCACATTTAAGAGGTCATACTTCCACTTTCATTGCCCTAGATAAATTTCCTTCCTCTCCTCAAGGTCAAGGCGCATCTAGTACTTAGCCAAATTTCCATCAATTTCCTCTTCAAAGGCGCATCTGGAGGTAGGAGCTTCCATTTTCAAGCAGTTAATGAAATTTTCATCACCTTCTAGTTGATAAGGCGCATTTGAGGAGGGCTGCTTCCATTTTACATGCCTCAAACAAAGTCCATCCCACCTTGATTCTCCTAGGGCGTATTTTAGGGGGTCCTGTTGACATTTCCATGCCTAAGAAATTTTTTCTTCAAGTCCTTTCTACAAGCTAGGTGCATTGTGAGGGTGGTGAGGCAAGTTTGATTGCCTTAGAAAATTCCTTGCTAACACCTCCAAGAAGGGTGCATTTACAAGGTGATGCTTCTAGTTTATGCCTTAGAGAAGTTTTCTTAACCTCTCCACTTTGTCTTGGACGCAAATGAGAGGGTCTTCTTCCATTTTTTAACACTTAGAAGATTTCGAAGCTACCTCCTTGAGATGGGCGCATTTTGGGGGTAGAGGAGGAATTTTCTATGACTAAGAAACTTTTTCTCAACTCTGACTTCTTGAGGGCGCATTTGGAGGGTGTAGGTGGAATTTGTCAACACTTAGAAACTTTCTCCTTGCTAGCCTCCAACTTGGGCGCATTTGAAGGGTCAAGTAGGAATATTGCAAGGCTTGAAAACTTTCATCACCTTCATCAAGTTGAGGGTGCATTTAGGGGGTTGAGCAGGAAATTTCACATACTTAGAAACTTTTTCCTTCATGCCTCTTGGAGTTGGGCGCATTTGGGGTAGGCAACAAGAATTTCTCGCTTGAAAAATTTTCCATCCTTCAGCTAGCCTCATCTTGGGCGCATTTCACAGGGGGTGAAGGAATTTTCTCAGACTTGGACATTTTCAGGCTTCCTTCTTGATGATGGCGCATTTGGAGGCTGGAGCAAGAATTTCTCATGACTTAGTCACTTTTCTGGCTTGCTCGTCCCTTGTTTACTATATTTAGTAAGCCCTCTGATTTTCATACCTCTGTATCTTGGATTGATCTGAAATTTTAACCACAGGATCCTCATGACCTAGTTAATCTATTCACATTGCCATCTTGTGCCGACTTGCTATTTATAGCATGTTTTTGGAGGTGATTTACTATTTATAGTAACTGCTTGGTTTCAGGACTTCTGCAACTCCGTTTAACTTGAAATCTGACTGACTTGATCCTCATGGGTTAACTGGCCTGTTCACATTGTTGCCTTGTACTGACTTGCTATTTATAGCCTGTTTCAAAAGTGACTTACTATAAATAGTAAGTGCTCAGATTGCCTTCAAGTTTTACCAGTGGATTCCTTGAAAAGATACTGATCGTAGTGGGATACACCGGTTTTCAGAGATTTTGGCGTTTGACCCCCCATTTTGGGTCTTGAAGGTGGAAACCCTAATTTGACTTGCATGTTGCTCAAACGATCTCTGTTTGACCCCGTTTCTCTTGTGTGTTGCCCTGTTTGTGATAATGAAGTGTTGGGCAGCTGTTGGAGTAATCCTGCTAAAAATAGTAAGTCCCTGAAAAAGTGATCATCCTGCCTTGCATGTCACCTTGCTGCGTAGCTCTTGAAAAACCCGTAAAGAATAACCTGACATGCACTAAAAGTCCTGCATGCAAACCCTAAGAATAGCCTCTGAAGACAACTCTTAAAAAAGGTCCTGATCCTGGTTTGCATGTTACATCATTGCGAAGCTTTCGAAAAACCCACAAAGAATATCCAGACATGCGTTGAAAATTCCAACATGCAAACCCTAGAAATAGCCTTCGAAGTGAAGATTGCTGAAAGTTATCATCTCATCTTGCATGTTATATCATTGCGTAGGTCTCGAAAAACCCATAAATATTCTCCAGACATGCATTGAAAAACTTCGCATGTAAATCCTGAAATCTGCTTCTGAAGGTGTTACTTGCTAAAAATAGAAAGTTGTCAGATCTGGCTCAAATTTTGCAGACAAACAGTTTGACGTGCCCCAGATGCAGTGTAATGGTTAGAACTTCAAAAAGTGCTGAGAAAATGTCCCAAATTAGGTACTTACTAAAAATAGTAAGTTGTTAGAATTCAATGAAATTTTGCTTGGAACCTATTGGAAGCTTACTGAATGCAGTGCCAAGCTCAGATTTCAATTTCCTCACTCCATTTGAATTCAAACTGGCCGGAAGATTCAAAACCCTAATTCTCAGACTTAGCCAAAATTTCAAGTTTAAGCTCAAAGGCGAGCACATCCCCGAAAAGACAAACAAAACAAGAGAGAGACAACAGGAAAACCAACCAAAATCAAGCCAAAAGACCCAAACAAAGCAAAAATTAGGAGGGTCCCCATTTGCAATGGGGCGATGTGTGAAAAGGTCACAACAATGGTAGGATCTCTACCACGATCTCTTAGAATATCGGATTGACAGGCTGACTAGTGCGTTGCGAAACCGGACTAGAGTAGCACAGATCTCAGGAAGACCTCATCTGCAATTTCATCCATCTTAGGGGTCATCTTGAAGGGCGCCCCTAGGCTACAGGGGTGCAGTTTTTCCATTTGAGAACTTTCTGTGATGTGAAGCCTTCTTGTAACCTCATCTTCTAACCTTGATTGCCGGAGCTCTGGGTCTAAGATGTCTACATTTGATAGCTCGTCAGATAGCCAGACTAGTCGTGAAGAGATTAAATGCATTGGTCAGCAAGAATGCCAGAATTTAGACCTGCTTTAAGAAGGGCGCCCCTGGGCTACAGAGGCACAAAAGTTGTGAACTGACAACCTTTTGCAATCTGTAATCTCTTGTACCCCAGCGTCCAACCTCAACAACCGAAGTTGTAGACCTCAGATAACCTCACAGGATAGCTTGACGGATAACCAGACTAATTCTGAAGAGATTGACTGCATTTATAAACAAAAGCAACAATATTTGGGCCTTCAAAGAGAAGGGCGCCCCTGAGCTACAGGGGTGCAGATTTGCTTTTGCTTGAGAAATCTTCATAAATTTGATCACTGAAATCCTCATCTTAGTCACTGAAATGACCATGTAAAGGTATAATCTCGTCGTGAAATGCCTTGATCTGAGTCCCCGATTCATGTTCTGGTCAACAGATACTGCTTTTGACTGACACAACACTGACCAAAGTCCATGCTTGATATTGCCCAAAAACTATATTTGACATCATTTTAACAAGGTTTAGACTCTTTTAAGCAAAATGCCTTGATGAAGCAAAAAATTTAGTTTGGGTACAACAGATTCATAACAATTTCCATGTTTCATGCCTTAAAAAGGCCTTGGGAAAACAGGTTACTCTTTCCTTAGAGCTGACCCCACTTGATGATAAAGGAAAATTGGTTTTTGGGCTCAAAGCCATCATTGCCATAAGCGAAAAGAAGCTGAGAAACAAGGTTATCCCATAATATTTGGTGAAATGGAAGAACCTTCCACTAGAGGATGCTACATGGGAAGAAATAGAGATTTTTGAGCACTTGAGTTTGAAATTGCTTAAGGGTAAGCAATTTGGGGCAGGTAGGACTACAATGTCCTTTCACTAGTTGGCTCGGCCAGTAAGTGATAAAAAAGGGGGATTGCTTAAATAAAGTAAAATTTAAATTTTGAATTTAGGTGTCTCTTTTTGGGCACCAACACCCTTGCCCAAATTAGTATTTATTTTCTTGCAATTGTTGTGTGCCAACATTTGGATTATTTGATGAGAGTTTTGGGAGAAATATTGAGTGGGTTGTTGAGACAAGAAATTTAGTTACACTACAAGGTTAGGATGCCAACCCTAGCCTTATCTAGTCAATTTTTTTGTTCAAATCTTGCATTTTCTCAAACCCTACTTGTAGAGTAACCTAAGGCAAGTCTAAACTATAGGTGGCCACCCGATTTAGGAGGATTGCATCAATCTTATACAAAGCCATTGGCCATCCCATTGCTATTTTGTACCTTTCCAAGTGTTGATGGGCCATTAAGATGTCTGCTGGGCCATTTTGTTAACATATTCAAGGATTCTTGTAGACTATTTCATGTTTGTTTGAGGGAGTGACTCACATACTATCTAATACACCTGGATTGACTAGGTTTGAGGTCACCTTATAAAGGCACAACAAGGAATCTCCAGAAGCTTCTAGAAGAGGCGCCCTAACTTCAAATTTGAAATAAACCTTTTTCCCTCCAAGAGGTGGCGTCCCCACACAAGCATTATTTTGACCTTTTAAAAATAATAAAATATCACCTCCTCCTCAAGTTGGCGTCCAAAACACAAGCTTCATTTTTGACCATATAAAATATTAAATCACCTCAATGAGGTGTCCACCCATGAAGACCACCTTTTTAGAACAACATGAACTGATGAAGCTAGGCCAAGGGGGGACTTTAAATATAATGTTAAAATATAACAATATTTAAATAAATTGAACTTATCTCTAAAAAATGCATTCCAAGGCCAAAAGTGAAGAAACCAACTGAACTAGCTGAAGAAGAGAACCAACTGAGCCGAAAACAACAGGACCACCACCAGAAATAGAGTTTACTAAAAATAGTAAATTTTAGAAGTGCTCGGAACGCAAAGCAAGTCACACCACTGCGAAGCTCTCTGAAAACCCAGAAAGAATCCGCAATTCAATCACCAAATTTCGAGCAACAACAACCTCCAAAACAGGAAACCCTAATTTCACCTTCCGAGTAGCCTATGGGTCTCTGGAATAGGCCAACGGTCAACTGAAATGATCATGCTCGAGAAGGGGACATTACAAACATGCTGTTAGATTGATCACAAAGTTGGGAGGGAGTTAAACAAGTGTCTTGTATAAAGCAGCTGTTGATTACCTCATTAGGTGTCTCAAAAAGAAGGGCGCCCCTGGTCAACAGGGGCGCTTTTGCTTTGGAGTTCACTGATTCACCTTCTATCTTGTATGCTCTGACGATCAACTGTTGACATTTGATTTGTCTCGTAGGCTGGCTGATAGGTTCATTGCAAAGTTGGGCTGGAGCTAAAGAGATCTTATGAAGACAAGTTTCTTCGAGAACTGACATCTGCATCATCTCATTCAAGGGTGCCTTTCTTCAGTAGGGGCGCCTTTTGACTCCTTTGATTGCATTTCTACCTTGGTAGCAAGGCGTGGTTTTCTAGAGTTAGCCAAATTTTGGCCTTTTTAAGTTTCCATAATCTCCTCCATCAAACGACATCCTTTTTATCCTTTTCCGCCATGGTTACGTCGTTGAAGCTTTTGAAGCTTAGCTTTTAGCACCTGGTATTGGCCAATCTACCATTAATGGTTGCGGAGCTCCTAACTCTGTTCTTGAAAAATAAAAATAGACCCACCAGAGTAAAACATGTCTTTTGATAATTCTGACTTGACCAGTGTGATTGTGAAGTCGATTAGTCCCATCAAAATCATTTTCAATAATTTCCGGGAAGGACCTATTTTCAGGGGTTTCCCTAAAACTAGGGTACAAAACCCTAATTTTCAATTTTTCAAAATTTTACACATATGTTCCTTGATAGAAACCCACAAAGAACTTATGTTTGGTTTGACCTAAAACAAACTTTTGACGACATTTTAACATGATTTAGCTCAATTTAAGTAGAATGCCAAAAATTTATTTTGGGTACAACACCCTCCTAATTTGAAGAGTAGTCATTACGCATTATGCATAACTGTGCATACCAACTTGCACTCTAGAGGTGCTAATTGTTACGCCAACAAGTATCTTCCCATTTGGCGACCTTCTAGTTTCTACGAACAACTCTTCAATGCAATGAATCTCAAACATCCTCATCAAATGCTCTTCTATTGTAAACATGTGTGTAAAATTTGGGGAGCCAAGGTTATTATAGGTTGCCATACCATGTACAACGTTGGGAATTATGATCTCTCCTTCATGTTTCTTGATGGTCAAGGATCCACAAGTTGTTCCATCATGATCAACCAATGGATGTGATGTCAAGGTACATAGAGACTCCTCAAGTGGCTGATCTTCGTGCTCAACATGAAAACCATGTGACTCTTCTTCCTCCAAGCTATGGTTTCACATGATGAATGAATTTTGCTTTTCTTATCCTCACAGGTAGGTTGAAACACATCTTTGTTCTCTTCTTCCACCATAGGGCTATCATAAGCTGACTGATTTTTGTTCTCCTTGGGATGCAAATCAAATGGTAACACATCTTCTTTCCTTTCTTCTGCATACCCTGCAAGTGGCAGATCCATTATGGTGTCTTCTTCAACTTCATGGTCCTTATGAATGTCAATACCTTCATCCATCCTAGGGCTTCCACATGACTGAATTTTGTCTTTATCATGAACATGGATAGGCTGAAACAAATCTTCTTTCTTTTCTTGTTCTTGCATATTTAACTCTTCACCTTTCCAAATGCTTTCTTTACTATCCTTTGATATTTTGTTCTTTTTCCGCTGCTGATATGGACTTGAAAAATTCAAGTCATCTTCATCCTCATTCGATATACCCAAAAATTGTGTAAAGGAAAGGATGTCTTGTATCTTTTTAGGAAGGGAGCGATACTTATGGTAGCTGCTCATAATTGCATCATGTGTTGCCATGGCATGAAGTCTCTTACTTGTACTTGTAGCTGGAGAAGAAACCTTAGAGTGCCCACTTTTCCTTGAAAGTGAATCATCTAAACGCTCCAATTTACGATTGATCTATTGTTGTGTTTGTTCAAGGTCTTTCATTATTTTCTCCAGATTAGGTGCTTTTTCCTTCCTTGGTAGAGCAGGAAGGAAGGTAGGTAACAATCTTCCATCCTTAATTCTAGCCATGAAACTAACTAGCTGTCCAAACTAAAAAGCAATTCAAATTGATTTCACCCAACAAGTTGGTAGGATTGTGGCTCTAATACTACTTAAAGGTTCCCAACCCAAATCTGATCCAATTTTTCTAAGTTTGATTTCTGATTTGGCTTTGACCAACAAATAGGGAATTTGTTTTTCTGTTTGTTTTTGCTGTTTTATGAGTTTTTGTGATTTTTGGTGGTTTTTTTATTTTTTGAGGTTTTGTGCTTGATAATTACGAAAAATAAATAGATGCTAAAGGAACACAAATGATTGAAATGAAACTATGAATTCCGATTTTCCTAGGACAACAAATGTAATTTTCAAAATTAATGAAATTGAACCACCGATTACATAGAATTTGCATACCTAGAAGCCAACGCTCAATCTATTGAAAATTTAATTGCTGGAACCAAAGCTTATACAATAATGATCTAATATAAAGTCTGATCTGTGCCTTAGTGGTCTGAAAACCCTAATTTCCAGCCAGGGTTTGATTGAAAATGACACCCAAATAGTACAACTAGCTGGCGAATGTATTGAAATGATGATATTTGCTGATAAGAAGCCCCAATCTGCAATTATATTCTGATAACTCATTGCTGCAATCGATTCTAAATGCAAATTAACTTGTGATGAAGACCAATGATGCCCAAACGGAAACCCTAGGTAGATTTCCCTATTTTGTGAATTGGGTTTTCGTCCAATTCACTATCCTCCAAAGGATTTCGTCCTTAGAAGACCTGTATGCTGCTGAAACCCTCTTCCAAAGTTCAAACTTGCAATTTGCTTTTGTCAAAATAAGAATAGAATGCCCAAATATGAGCCCAACATATTGCTTTAGAACCTCCCATGAGTTTTTTTATAAAAATCAATAAAATAATCCTCCTTGAGCATCTTTCCTCATCAAAAGAAAATGCCACTTTTTAAAAACAACTTTTGTGTTATCGCGAATCTAGCCGTTCCACGGATAACCCCCTCGAAACTTGTCCGTTTCCTAGGATTCGTGAAGTTCAAGTACGCACAACGGGGTGATTTTCGAGTCACCTCGAAGTGCGTTCCCAAGTCTCGAATAGTCAATTCGAGCATTCCACCTTGTTCTCCTCGCAAAGACCTTCGAAACGAGATCTTTCGCGACATTTCACTGTTAATACTTTGCAAATTACGGAAGATGCAGTAGCACTGAAAAAGTGCGCCCCTGCAGGGAAAATCCAAAATTTGGCTAAGTCTGGAAATGTAAGGGCGCTAAAATTTAGCGCCCTTGCATGAAGTAAAAATTCCAAAAAATGCAAGAGCGCTAAATTTTAGCGCCATTACATTTTTTCTCAACACTTAAACTTTTTTCATTCCTCTGGCACGTTTCTTCACAATTTCGCGTTTTTCGTCAATCGTGCCACTTTTCGTGCCTAAATTTATTGCACGACTTGAGTTAGGTTTTTAATTTTCGTTTTGCGACTTAAGTGAATGAATTCATCTCTCATTTGAGTTGTTCACTTTTTATTTTCTCCTCTCCTCTTGCTGTGCGAGTTCCTTTTTCCACTGCATTTCGCGTTTTGAGGATTTTCGCCATTCACCTCTTCAGCAGGATTCGCGTTTTGCTCTGGTAAGTTTTTCGTTTGGTTTTGTCTTCACTCTTGTCATTTGTATATGATCTTTGTACATTCGCGTTTTGATTTCTTCATTCACGTTTTCTTTATTTCATTCGCGTCCTCCTCCATTCGCATTTTCCTACACCTTTATGCAATGGAGCCTTCATTCATATGCGTCTTTTTCCTCTGTGCGTTTTCGTTTTGATGCTCATTCCTTCTTTTCTTTTCTACTCTCTAACCCTACGCATTTAATCCTTTGCTAACCCAAATGCGTGGTGTTCTCCATTTCGCGTTTTTTCTCTCTTCACCCTACGCATTCTTCTCTTATTCTCCTCTATGGTCGATTTTCTGTGGAACTTGTATCTATTCCAATGTATTCATGTTGAAAGCTTTTTTGTTTCTCTCTATATGCGTTTTGGTGAACGTTGAAAAGATTTATCATTGTGAAAGAGAATTCCCTTAATCTTTGGAGGCGTATGTAATAGGATGAAAGCAAGTTCAAGCATTCATGATTCGAACAAATTGCCTTCTCCAAGCCCGAGCGCTATCGCCATTCCCTCATGCATCTGCATCTCAAAATTTTCAAGAAAAAGCAGAGGCGCTGAATTTTAGCGCTAGGACATTTTTTGAGAAGATGAGATTTTACCTACAACTGTAAGATGTAAGGGCGCTAAAATTTAGCGCCCTTGCATCAAATTCATCTCTCTCAAAAGCTGAAGTGCTAATTTTGTGCGCCATGACATTTCAAATTCACTAAAAAAATTGCCTAACACTAAAAGTGTAAGGGCGCTAAAATTTAGCGCCCTTACACCAAGAGCAATTTTCTCAAAATGTAAGGGCGCTGAATTTTAGCGCCCTTACACTTTTTTCTGACTTTTCCCAATTCCTTCCAAATGAACTTCATTTTTGACCAGTGCGCTCCAGAACCTCGTCTTTCCGCATTTGTGCATCGTTTTGCGTGCCTCGCCATCCGCTCCATGCTCTTCCACCCTCGTGCTCATTTCACGCTTTCCCATGTTTCCTAACAATTGGTGTTTGTTCTGGCTAGACGGATTGCAGTCTACTCTCAGAGATCGTCCAGTTAAGAGTGCTCAGTGTTCCAGTTTCTTTTGATGACTGCTACGAAACCTCCTTCTTCTTCGAAAGCAAAAAGCAAGATGAAGTACAAATATCAAGGCGTCTATCCGCCAACTATGGTACTTTCGAAAGTTGAAGAAATTAAGGATACAGAAGTTGGCCATCAAGATTTGGTTGACTTTGCAAAGTTGACAGAGACGAAGCCTCTTCCTGATTCAATGAGGGCAATAGTACACAGTAATCTCCACTTGGTGGCAATGTTCCCCACAGCTGCGCACAATACTGAGTTTGTTCTTCAAGTTGCGTCTCATTACATCCGAGAAAGCAGAAGTGTGATCGATTCTTCCGGGCATGAGATTCTAAGACTCGACCCCGATTTCTTTGACATCGTCTTCAAGGTTCCTCACATGGACAAATATATTGACATTTCTATATCAAAAGCACAAGAGATTTTCGATGCTGATCCTAATAAAGCCAAACAGTTGATAAATACTCAATGGCTTAAAAAGCCTAGATCGTCTGTTTCCAGATGGCCGAAAGGACTCTTGAGAAGTGACTTCAAAGATGACGTCAAGGATATGATCACGTTTCTGAGCAGAGTGAAAGGTTTGCCAGAATCATCCACCTTCCACGATTGGATGTATGAATACATCAGGATCATAAGGAGGCAGAAAGTGCATATTGACTGGGGTAAACAAATCAGTGATGAGATGCACGAACAGTTGATCAATGCTCCTTCTACATTGAAGTTCTACATGACTTCTTACCTGGTGTACGCAGCAGCTGTGATGAGACAATTCCCAGGTCTATCTACAAAGGGGAATCGGATGATGGTGCCTGTGTACAGATATTTCTATCAGTTGGAGCTAAAGGAAAGCTTTCATCATTTCAGACGGGTCACTGATGCTTTCTTTGCGCCCTTACTCTTCAACTTTGATCCATCCTTGGAAAGAAGAAGAGTGTCTGATGAGGCTTATAAGGTGGTAAGTAAAGTTGGATGTATTTTTCTTCAATTCCCAACGTTTACTTACTTGAGAGTAGGTTGTTACACCGGTTGTCCCTACATGCTACCACGTTATCCTTCGGATAAGTGGGTTCTCATGGAAACATGCAGACAGCTGATGTCAGTGCAGAAAGAACGAAGAAGCAACCACAAGCGTGGATTCAAGTTCCCACTGACCATCGGCAGATATACTATCCAAACTGCACAAAAGGCTAAGTCTGTCTATGCTGAGATGCAGATCATGACCATCAAAACCTACAGGTATAGGTTTGATTTTGACTACCGAGATGTCAGAAAGAAGTTGCAAAAGGGTCACCAACACAGGTACCGTTTTGAAGACATCTGGGCAGATTGCAGAGATGAAGAAGCCATTCGAAAGATGGACTATTGCAGATTGACAGTTCAACAAATCAGAGATCTTGGTATCGCTGACCTACCAGAGGATTTTGAGGATCCAGGTGATATCATGAACGCTGTCTATGATGAACAAGGCGTTGCTAAGAGGCCGTTACCTGCAATACAGTGGTCTAGGAAAGAGGTCACCAGCATGAGAGAAAGGCTGAGACCAATCCTAGCCAATACAGAAGAATGGTTACACAAACATGGTTATGCAATGAAAAGTTTCAGGACAGACTCAGAAGGAGAAGAGTCCGAGGCAGAAGCACGCCAACAGCAAGAACTTCGCGACAAAAACAAGTCAGCGGCCGTTCCCACTTCTTCGCGGAGAGGCCCTAGGATTAAGTTCACTGTTGGTAAAAAAGATACCCAGGCTGTCCAAGAGACAGAAATGACGGAATCTCACCCATCTCGCTCTAAGGGTAAAAAGCCCATCTCGGAGAGATAGATTCCGATGAAGAAGATACTTCAAGCGACCAATCCGCTGAAGATGAAGATTCAGCAGAAGCAGACTCCGATGCCGAAGAGGTTTCTGAAAGCGGGCAAGAGTCTGATGAAGATTCTGAAGAAGGATCTGAAGGTGACTTCGAAGGTGAACCAGAATCGGAGAGGCAAGAGGGTGATCAACAGGAACCCGAGCATGATGAAGAAATAACTACTTCTCCTCCCGAGAACGTAGTTGAGGAAATTCACAGAACATCATCGCCCGTGACTTCAAACGTTCCTCATACCCCTTTTGAGTCAAGAATTCCTTCACCTCCTGCTCCCTCGTCACCTATTCCTACCACGAGCATTCCTGCAGCCGAGATATCCCCTATCCCTGCAGCATCAACCCAGCTTGATACTCCATCAGTCACAAGCATTCATACGGTTGATATACTGTCAAGCCCACCATCGTCCATTCCTAGCTTGTCTTAGCCAACGTATGATATCACTTCTGAGAACGAATTCAATCGTTTCATGAATGAGTCGATGCGTGATCAGCTCAATGTGTCAACTACAGGAGCAATGATGACAAACACTTCTCCAATTGTCACGATACCATTGGTGAGTTCAGATGTGACAATAACTTCAGAGGTGGCAATGGCGACCGACTTGACAGTAAATCCAGAAGTTCACACTTCTTTTCTTCCTCCTTGGCTAATATCTCAAGTGTCGAAGCGTAAAAAGCAAATGATTTCTCCAGAGGAACTCGACCTTGAAGAGATAGTTCTTCCAAAGGCTAAAGGGAAGAAGAAGGCAAAAGTATACTCGAGGCTGAATGTTGATAAATCTGGCCACAAGTATGCTGAAATTGGCATACCACCGAATCAAGAAGGTGATGTCAATATGGAGGACTACACAGTAACAAAGGTCCAGCTTGGCAAGGTTACCAACGAAAGTGCAAAAGCCGATGCGCAAGTCACTTTGGATATCTTGGCAGGAAGGCTGGACAAAGTTGAGCAATCTCGTAACATGTACAAACAGAGGGCAGAGCATTATGCCACTGTTGTAAAGAGACTTGCCGGTTCTCCAAGCAATGCACAACCGCTGACAGTGGTAAGTATTGAAGACCCAGCTGTCAAGAAAGCTGAGAAATTCGCCTCCAAAGGCAGAGTGTTGTATGACTTTGTTGAAAAGATCATTGAACACGGATCTCAGATAATTTTGGCTGCGGATGAGAAAACCACCATGTTGGCCAAGCTCACCACAGAGCTTGACAAAGAAAAGGCGTACTTTCCCAGGAGCGCAGAGACATGGAAAAATGCCTGTTGTCATGGTCGGAAATGAAACAGGTAAAGCTCAGCAAATTGGTGGAGGTTGGGGTAATTCCCGACAAAGAAAAGTTTGTAGAGGTAAAAGAATCACTGAAACACAGGATCCAAGTGGTTCAATCTCTCATTGAAGACCTTCACCAAGTACAGGAAGATGTCGACGGGCATCGCAACATTCTTGACAAAAGTATCAGAGAGTTGCCTGGTCAACTTCTTGAGGACAATCGTATCTTCCGGCGCCAAAAATATCCACGATCTTCAAAGAAGCCATCATGAATTTGATTGACAGTTCAGACTTCTCAGAAGCTTCACTGAACATCATTTGTGATACAAGGCTCACATTGGACAACCTGAAGACGCATCTTGACAGGTGCAAGAAGGTTCACTCATCTGCCATGAGATCGATCACGAGAATCCACACCATTGTGGATTACACCGTTGGTCCAGATGAGAAGTTCGTGCAGGAGACTAGGAGGAAATTTGAAGACTTCCGCGCCCAATGCAAAAAGACGTGAAGCAGCCTCCTATTCTCCAGTGTTAGACATTTCCGGTGCATCCCATAATGCATCTTGTAAATATTTCTCGACATTTTCGAATGTCATTTTGTAAATTGTAATTACACCAAGTCCAAAGATGTAATATTTTGAAAACAAATTACACTTTGACTTTGGTCAAAGTTAGGTGAGATCTCCAAAAATCGCTCACCTAACTTTCCTTAATTTTCTCAATCTCTTTCCTTCTTTCGCTCATCCCTCTTTCTATATATTGTGAGGGATTTTCATTGTAACATATCTTTTAGTCTATTGCAACGAAGTGCTGCCCTTTTGTAAGCAAACTTGTGAAACTTTGCGTTCATATTTTGTGAATGAGATTCAATCAATAAAGGAAAGGATTGCAAGCCAAACTTTGTGTTGGATTCGATACTTTTGTAAGTTGATTTGATTTGGTAGTGATTAGTTGGAGAAATCTGAAAGACTCTAAGTGGTTGATGTAAACTTTGTGTTACATCCGTTATTTAGATTGCATTGTTATTTTGTTTATCATTGGTTGAGTGATCTATAAGACTTTGCGCTTATAATCATTCATGCTCATGCATGTTCTTGTTGGATAATCTATAAGACTTTGTGCTTATAATTATTCATTCTCTTGGATACTTTGTCGAAAGATCTACAAGACTTTGTGCTTGTAATCGTTCGTGCTCGTTGACATTTTGGTTGGATGATCTACAAGACTTTGTGCTTGTAATCGTTCATGCTGTTCGAAGAATTGTTGCGTCTAAGAAGACTTTGTGCTTCTAACGTAGCAAACGGTACGTTTATGCAGATCCGACATTGATAAAGCTACGGAACGACTTTGTGCCTTCGTGAGCTTTCCCATTTTATTTTCTTTTGTTTGTTGTTAATTACTTCTGGTATCTCTACGCTTCGCTTTGACGAGATAGAGATATTGGCATTACTGCTGGTTGTTAGTTTTTAGTTATCAAGAATTCGGAACTTCCAACACGTGAAGCATTGTAAACATCTTCTCTGAAAAAAGAGAGAAGTATGAATGTAACACACCCCCCCCACTCCGTGACTTTCGTGTACATTGTGTAATTACTTTTGTGATTTACTATTGTTTCTCTTAGCAGTAAGAAGGGCGCCTCCCCTTTCCGAGAGGAGAGATTCACATCTCACATAGCTGTGGCTGAAGTCCAAGTTGTGTAATCTTTCGAAAGTTGATTACATAATTTTCACCCAACACTTTGAGTTACTAGGATGGGAGCACTTTTTCACTATTTCTTTTATAATTTTCTATTACTATTGACTTTTTACTATTCCATTAAAGCAATCATTAATATTTCCAATTTATCCCTAGATTCATCAACTAAATTTCAACTAAAAGGCTCGTAAAGCTCCCAGCTAAGCTCTACCACCTTCGGTTGGGTCCCCTAACCATTCTACTGACCTACGAGAACCCTAGTAGTAGGCCAACCTCCACTATAGTCCGAGCTGCTTAAGGAAGGGGCATTACAAAATTTGTGGTGTCATCTGATGCAAGGGAGACCAAACCCCTTTACTCCTTAAATCTTCCCAATTACTCCAAGGAATGGTTCTCCAATTGTTGTCATATCAGGTTAGCACCCTAGAGGCCATCTCACTAGGTGGCTGCTCCTCTTTGGAGGCTTCAGGTTGATGCTGCTTTGGCCTATGATGATCCCCGCTTCAAAGCAAGAGCTTGCTGAGCTTCAGGAGAGGGATCAAGCTTTGGTGATAGTTAGTGGTTGTCGGAGATCATTAGGTTTGTGACATGTTGGCTGGTTGTTGAGGTGTCCATTCCTCCTTTTTTTCCCTTAAGATATACAGTACGGTTTAGGCCTGCAGGATGGTCATCTTATTATTTGGCATCTAGTTTTAGTTTTTGATGTATAGGCGATTGTGCTTGTTAAGGTGTATGTTGGAGCTTTGGAGTTATGTAGTTGCTGCTGCGCCCAATAGTTTTTGGCATTTGCATCAGATTCTTCTATTAATATATAGGCCCGGCTTTTGTACTTAACTATTTGTGCCTTTTTTGATATTTTTGGGTTGAATTCCCTACATTATCCACATATCTATGGGAGTAAAATGCTTGTGTTATGAAATATCATAGTGTCCTGATACATGCTGAGACCATCAAATCCATATGGAATCTTTGGGGCAAGTGGGGAGCTAATTGTCAGTTGAAGCATGCAAATAATGGCCCTTTCTTGAATCAATACTTATAGGAAGCTCATGAGGTGACATAAGAAGATTACTTTCATGTGATATCAGACTCAGACCTGAACTGGCCTTAAACATACCCATTAGAACATATGCGGCTGATTTGACTAGCATTACTGAAACTCAGGCATGTTGTTGATTTATGGATTCCCTCATGAATAAGAATTTATTATTCATGTGGTTTGTCTATTAATATTCCATGTGGACAATATATGGTAATGAGGAGATCTGATTGCAGCCTTTACATTTGAATGTCAATTCAGGAGTCCACTGGGATGCTATGATTCTTGGATTATTGACAGTAACAATGCTACTACTAAGGATAAGACCAACAAAACCAAACATATTCAAATAAAATAGATATAGTTGATAATATGCAGATACAATAATACAAGCAACATGCAATTCCTTCACATTCTGAATAAGAAAGATGATTTTAAGAGTGTCATAATCGTTTGCAGATTCCTAAAATTAAACCAAACGGAAATGAAAGAAGATATCAAATGTCTCACCAGCAATCAGAGCTCCAAGGGCTGTGCAAAATGTTCCAACCTGGAGTAGTAGTTCCAATCTGCTCACTTCTAGGCGTCTAGAACTGTAACCAAGGTTTTCAATTAGCCTTAACTAACAGACATAAGTGCAAACTAAACAGTAAATAGAATCATGGAAAATAAAAGAATTAAAACCAATCATGAGAGAGGTCATACATAAGATAAATTCTATGCACTGGACCAAGTAATCTTCAAATCTCAAGAGGATAAATATACTAAATTTTACAATGATTTGGCATTAGAAATACTAAATCTATGAGATTTTAGGCACTTATATCAGGTACATCACGTGCTTATATTATGAATTATTGTAAGTTATAACCACTCAAACCTAATTAGTCAATCCACCCTTAGTGGTAGTTCCCATACTCCGTTGCATAGTACTAAAAAAAACACTCCAAATTCAAGAAACTACTTTTTGATCCACTCTGTCTCTAACCTCAAATAACATTAAACCAAAAAAGAATATAGAGGAGCTTCTAAATGCTTTGGATATTTGCTCTAAAAAATTTCACACATCATTTTTTTCTCAAATGTATTTCTTTATTTGAACCTATTGTATTTTGTCTTTTATGAATATCATTACTATTCTCCATTGTATATATTTTTCTCTGTGACATACAAACCATAGTTACAAGAATTGGACTTGGCTTGGACTTGGTAGGCTGATTTTTTACATGACACTTAGAATTGGCTAAAACTCCACGACTTAGAAAATTGAATAAACCATGAAATATAGAGATTTTTATAGCATTTAAAGCTTTTATTGTCCATCATTCGATAAATCAACTTTAAAGACATAATAATATAATTACATAGAAGCTAGTTTGGTCCCGTACACAAGTATACATCAATCAATGGAGTACAAAAGGGGATTTGAGCTAAAGGAAATGAAAATCTTAAATACATAAATATTGTCAAGTGTTTTAGGTATACAAAACTTATGAATTATGAAGTCTATGGCATCAAAACAAAATATCAAAAGTATAACTATGGCTAAGAGGAGCTTGCATCACTTGATCCAACAAGTCCTAGATAGGCATCTAAGATAGGTTCTCAATGATGATGCAGCAATGATATTTGTCTTTGTATAAATGATATCAACATCTAAGGGGTCTACTCATGCTCTATCCTAATCCTTTGCCATGGCTATTGGCTTTGCCTCAAGAAAAAATTAATCAACCCATGAAATATCATCCTCAATGAGAATAAAAAAATCCCTAGCCTCAATGATCCAATTTGATTGTGGATCGGCCTTCACTAATGTAAGGAAAAATAAAAAAAAAAGTTAGGATTTGTTCATAAAAAGAGATTAGACACAAAAAAATTCATTGTAGAACAAGAAAAAAAAGAGGGAAAATGAGTTTTCTTCATTTTTTCCTCTTTTTATTTCTTGTTCCATGAATCTTAAACAAATGTAGAAGACATGCCAAATGAAAAAAGAAAACAAAAACAAAAAGATTCAAATAGGAAAATACCTCTTGTAATGTCCCTTTCCTTGCAGCCTCGCAGAATGCTAATCCCGTGAGTTAACGGTGCAACAAAAGAGTTCGTTCACTTAATTATTTTTATTGCCTATGTATCAAGTTGATTTAAAAGGTGATATTAAATAATTATTAAAACATGATGATAAAGTGACTTAGGCAAAATATTATGAAATATTATAAAGTCACTTATGGGTTATTTTAAAAAGGTGACTTAATGAAATATTTTGAAAGTGAACATTATTATAGTCACTTTATTTTTGGTGAATGAAAATATAAAAGAGAAAGAAAGTGAGATCATTCGAATTATTCTTGGATAAATATTTCTCTGAACATTTTGGCCGAGCCTCCTGGATTAGGGTTTAAAGAACCTTCCAGATCCAATTTCGGATGTGCGACCATCATCCCTAGTTGGAATAGTTGAAGATTTGGAAAGAAGAAATCGAGTTAAGTCTGATTTTCGCGTTTCCCATCTTTTGAGTTTTTGTTGCTTCACTATGACGATTTTGGTGAATATTCAGACTGTTTTGATGGCGTGAGACATTGTGGGAATTGTGACGCCTTATTTTCCAAGCATAGCACCTTTGCCGAAGTTGTGTGAGTGAAGAAATTGGTCAGTTATAAAAAAAAACGTGTTGCTGGGCAGAGGACGACTTCTCAAACAGACTGGAACTGGGTCGTTGGGTCTCTTGAAGCCAAGGTGAATCAAAAAGAAGGAGAATCGTGGCCTTTGGAAGGGGCGTCTGAAGTGTCCAAGACAAAATGCGAACCCACAGATATGAAACGTGAAGTTCCTGAGTCATTTCTGGGCGCTGCTGGAGGTTCTTCTTCACTGCTGAGTGTCACCACGCATCTCCCAGATACTTATTCCAAGTCTGATCGATTCACTATTTGGTCATACTTTGGTCACCTGATGAGTACTGGAGAAATCTGTAAGTTACCCAATTACTTCTGAGATTGTTCTGGTTGGAAAATCTGTTTATTAGCAGTCCAGAATTACTATGTAACAGTCTGTAAGTTGCTGTTGTATTGTGGGTCTGCTACCAGTGAGAAATCTGATCTCTAGTGTCTAGATAATACCCTGGATCAGTTGGGAGGAATGTTAAATTGAGGATACGAGTTGCTGTTAATGAATTGCAGTCTTAGATACACTCAGAAATATATATATATATCAAACTGCTGTTTAGTCTTTCTATTACTGCTGTGTGATGCCATTGCATGGCAAGGGAGTTGTAGTGAAAAGATTATCCTTCTAGTGCTATTGCAGACATTGATGTTTATGTTATTAGTGCACTACTATTATTGAAATGCAAGGAAATCCATGAAATCTGTAGTATTGTCCATGTTCATATGTTCAACATATTGAAAGCCAATACTTGCATGTGTTTAATCTCATTGATTTGGAAAAACAAGAGCTATGTTTGATAGCAGAATGCTTAGCTTTATTGCTCTATCATTTTATACAATTGTTTTACAAGTATCAGACTGAAAAACATTAGACACTTCTTCAAAATCTCAAGCAACATTCAGAAATCAGATTGCATACAATATGTTTGACAAAATGTCAAACAATACAAATTGAAAATTCAGGGCAGTTTAGGGAAGGGACACCTCAGTGGTATCAGAGCATTGACACTGTGTTATGAAACGAGCTCCCCTCAAACCAAATCAAGCAACCAACAGAAATTATAACAGCATATCTACAGCTCACACATCAATGGGTTATCAATTTCCAAAGGAGTCCAAACAGAAATTTTAAAGCAAATTTTGCAGGGCTCTTACAGTGGTATCAGAGCTGGTGATCTTGCCAGCCTGTTTGGAAGCCTATTACTTGTTGCAGATTGTCAGTAGTGGACAGATTTACAGTAGTTGAAAGAAGTCATTCAGTGTTTGGCATTTGCATGTCAGAGTTCAGCACTTAGTCTTTTCAGTTGCAGCAAGGTGTTGATTATTGTATTTGAAAAAAATGAAGTCTATGCAGGAGCTTTTGACAGAATTAATGCAAACTTTTCAAGACTACGATAGGAATTTAACGAAGTTATTAAAGCATCCTGAAAAGCTAGATTCTGTTCTTGCTGAAGAAAGGAAAGCATATACTAAGGGAAAGGAGTATACCAACACAGGAAAAAGGGAACCTAATCACCAATGCACAAGTAGAATGGTGAAGATATTAGAGGAAGAGCAAACAGTCACAGATGAGGTGGTTGGAAAAGAGATTCAAAAGGTCAAACATATAGCTACTATGGATGAAATGGAGCATGAAGGAAAGGACATAACAATAGTGTTGGAACCACTTTCGGATTTAACAGCGTTGGAACCACTTTCAGATTTATCCAATGATGCTACTAAGACTATTGACTTCCATAATATTTTGTGTGATGAGTTTACTAATGTTCTTTTAGAG
The DNA here is from genome assembly GCA_007258455.2 of Sequoia sempervirens. Taxonomy (NCBI): domain Eukaryota; kingdom Viridiplantae; phylum Streptophyta; class Pinopsida; order Cupressales; family Cupressaceae; genus Sequoia; species Sequoia sempervirens. The sequence goes on along the minus strand of VDFB02096106.1, from coordinate 13,421 downwards.
GAAAGGTTTGGTGACTTCAAATCAGCTATTGGTGATGGATTCTTTGATGATTTGGACCCACAGTTTACTACTGAAAATGATAATGGAGAGGCACAAGTGCTTTTGGGCAGCTTTGGAGTCATTGATGATAGTCTGGCACTTAGTGAAAATTGTAAGGTATGGGATCCGGGAGAAGATTCAGAATCTGAGTTGGAGTATGGTTTTCAGCTTGCTAGTAATCTGAGTTCACTTTATGAGGTGATTGGTTACCCTCCTGGGAAACCACCGGATATGAAAAATGCAAATGAGGAGCCACATGAGGGTTGCATTAGGAGTTATTTGACACTAGGAGGCATCATCATTCCTTACTACATACGGAATTGGAAGGCAAATTGGGCATGCAAATTAATGATTTCAGTTGAGAGTTCTCTCTTTGTTGGTGCTTGCATTGAGCTGCATCATTCTTACTTGAAGCTTGGTCTTGAGTTTTGGAGTTGGCCAACAAGTGGGACATTTTATGCCATATCAGAGTTGATGAGTAGCCTTGTCTACCTATTCTATGTAGTCGGTAATTTAGCTTCTTCATGGAATGAATTGATTCACGGGGATTTCTACACTTCTGATTTCGAAAGGTTTCCAAACATTGTTCTTGAACTTGCTGGAATTTTAAGAACTACAAGGGAAGGAGAGTTCAAGCTTGTTACTTATGTAGCTATGGAGGAAGAAGGACCTTTACATAACATCCACATGACTAACAATCCACCCTTTGGATTGAGGAATGTTTTATCTTATACTAACCTTCCTTTGGGGATGATCTTGAAGACAACAATTGCTCTTTGCACCTTATTTGTTGATGCTTTCATGGATGGGTTACAAGAGTTTACCAAAAGGGTCACAAACTTCCTTGATGAGCATAATGTTATGGATGGCACTTGCAGTTGTGATGTGTATCTTTTTAAGCATGTTGATCACTCTTGGTGGAGTATTTATGCTGGGGATCCTCAACAAGGATTGCTGGAGCTTATGGGAAAAGGTAGGTATGATCTTTGGAGGTATAAGGATGGAAAATTCAGAGTTAATAGAGTTGTTCTTTTCCTTACCAGCCATCTTGTGATTCCAATAACTCATCTTCAAATGGATTGGAAAGAGATTTTTAGTAAGGGATGGAGCAGTGATCAATTGGACATTCTTGGGTGTGCTCCTTGGCAAAGAATGGATCAGATTTTCAGTTTTGGGCTTGTTGATTGGTTGCAGGTCAGTCACCTTACATCATGGTTTGCTCTCATTCAGGGGAGTTGGCAAATTATTCCTTGTGAAGGAGGTCAAAGTTTTCAGTTGGAGATTGTTTGGAAGTGTTTCCTAGTCACCTCTGAGTTGATTTGGTGTAGCACTATGCTTTGCACGCATGCTTATACTTGGGAAATTCATAAATACTGCTGTTGTCCCTTGTGTAGGGTACTTATATCAGATTATACCTTGCTAAATTCAGTCTTGAATAACAGTGACTTTGGCTTACTTCATACCTTCCAAACTCAGGGGGTTCATCTTATGGAGGTTCATGATGTAAACCTTGACAGTTTACTCTCGGTGTTGGTTCGGGACAATGAACTTCCGCATGCTTCGGTTCAGGATGTTGTACAAGCTTGGGACCCACATCAAGGATTTGGATCCTTGAAGTTTGAGGACCAACCTCCACACATAGGTACAGATTGCAGCCACGGAATAGCAGATATGCCAGGTGTTGAAGGCAGCTTTCAGCATGCTACACTTCTAGGATCAACAGGTAACGATGAGCATCCGGGATTGGAAGAAGGTATGCATGAATCTTATGAAGATATCACTAAAAATGATGAAGAATATGCGAATTTTAGGAGTGTTAACAGCAGTCTATTGTCTATGCATGAATTTGATAATCACAAGGAGATAGATAAGTCTCAAGTGGGTAATTTTGTTAAGGAGCTTGTTCATGTTGACACTCATGATATCATAGACAAGAATGTGATAGTGTGGATGGATCCAAGGTACACAAAAAGATTGACATTTCAGAAGGGATTTGATAATTCTTGCTTTATGAAGATACTATCTTGGGTCACCTTGAATGACACCTCCTTGGGAGGACTAACAATTGAAATCTTGAGGATTCTTAATCCTAAACACGCTGCTCATCATTCCTAGGTAGTCGATGTTCGTGAGTATCATATTCCTAGATTGCTAAGTTGGTATAACTTCATCAACTTGCAGCAAGTAAGAGGATTTTCAGATTTGGTGCCAGGGGTCTTATCTTACTCTTGGATGAATGGTGGCTGTCCTATACTATTGTATGTTGATTTATCAAAATTGGTGTTGAAGGATACAGTTGATTGCATGGGTTTGTGTGCTCTGGATTGTCACTCTAACGCTTGGAGGTTGAGTGCTGATATGGAATCACCCAATTATGACAGTCATGGCAATCCTGGGATGGTTATAGACCTGATTCTTAGATTTAACAGAACTACCATCAGTTGTTGCATCAGTCAAGAGGACATGTTTGTGAGTATGATTGATGGTAATCATAGGACTTGGGATCCAGGGACAGTTACTAGGGGTGAGAGGTTGATTCAAAATTGGTTTGGTGAACAAATTTTCAGAGTTGACATTGCTGTCCGCTTTCCAATCAGCTTGCAGAAGACAATGAATGATAACATGCAGATGGATTGGTTAGTACCTTCAGTCCAACAGTGGGGCGATTCTCGGTGGGTGTTAATTGGTAGAGGTAGTGTGGTTATTGGAGGAGTTCCTTTGGTCATTCCTACATTCACATTTACTATTTTTTCAGGGGTAATGATTTGTGATAGTTGTTGCCCTAGCATTCTCTCGTGGGCGATAACAACACCAGTTTATGGGCAGAGTGACTTTGTGGACCTACAGGCTTCTTGGCAACAGATTGTGGGAGGATTCTCAGAGCTTGAGAAATTATTACTAGCTCCCACTAGGGTGAGTGATGGATACTGCAGTCAGATCAAGCGGTTGATAGATATATCCACAAATGCTATGGTGGTGATTGCAGTCGATTGGATGAGTTGGTGTGCTCGATATGAGCATATTGATGCTTGGGGAGTAGGTATCGATGAGGGGTTATCAGTCTATGATCAAGGTGGCATTGTCAGGATGGATGATTCCAGGGATGACATTGTTGTTATCGGCCTCCGATTAGGGACTAATTCTTATCTCCTCTGGGGCATTGCGAGGAGATTTGCTGAGGATTACCCTTTGGAGTTGAGCAGAGTATGTTTCCTGTTGCCCAAGATCGAGTTAGCCAGTGGGATTTCATATATGGATCTCACCCAGGTGCCTCGGCAAGGAATTTTCCAGGATAGACGTTACAATGCTCGTAGATATTTCAGTATGGGTATTGGTGATGTTCACATTGTTGGGTCACAGAAGTTGAGAGCACAGTTGGAGAGTGATGCATTTATAGTTTTTATCAGAGTTGTGCTGCCTCAGCATGGTGGACATTTGCGGAGATTGACTTGGGACCCCGGAATTTCACTTGGGTGCAGTTGGTTTCAGTTGGTTGCCATTGTGGGTACCTTGGCATTGCTTGAGGACAAGCAATCTTTGGGAAGGGCGGACTGTAATGTCCCTTTCGTTGCAGCCTCGCAGAATGCTAATCCCGTGAGTTAATGGTGCAACAAAAGAGTTCGTTGACTTAATTATTTTTATTGCCTATGTATCAAGTTGATTTAAAAGGTGATATTAAATAATTATTAAAACATGATGATAAAGTGACTTAGGCAAAATATTATGAAATATTATAAAGTCACTTATGGGTTATTTTAAAAGGTGACTTAATGAAATATTTTGAAAGTGAACATTATTATAGTCACTTTATTTTTGGTGAATGAAAATATAAAAGAGAAAGAAAGTGAGATCATTCGAATTATTCTTGGATAAATATTTCTCTGAACATTTTGGCCGAGCCTCCTGGATTAGGGTTTAAAGAACCTTCCAGCTCCAATTTCGGATGTGCGACCATCATCCCTAGTTGGAATAGTTGAAGATTTGGAAAGAAGAAATCGAGTTAAGTCTGATTTTCGTGTTTCCCATCTTTTGAGTTTTTGTTGCTTCACTATGACGATTTTGGTGGATATTCAGACTGTTTTGATGGCGTGAGACATTGTGGGAATTGTGACACCTTATTTTCCAAGCATAACACCTTTGCCGAAGTTGTGTGAGTGAAGAAATTGGTCAGTTATAAAAAAAACGTGTTGCTGGGCAGAGGACGACTTCTCAAACAGACTGGAACTGGGTCGTGGGGTCTCTTGAAGCCAAGGTGAATCAAAAAGAAGGAGAATCGTGGCCTTTGGAAGGGGCGTCTGAAGTGTCCAAGACAAAATGTGAACCCATAGATATGAAACGTGAAGTTCCTGAGTCATTTCTGGGCGCTGCTGGAGGTTCTTCTTCATTGCTGAGTGTCACCACGCATCTCCCAGATACTTATTCCAAGTCTGATCGATTCACTATTTGGTCATACTTTGGTCACCTGATGAGTACTGGAGAAATCTGTAAGTTACCCAATTACTTCTGAGATTGTTCTGGTTGGAAAATCTGTTTATTAGCAGTCCAGAATTACTATGTAACAGTCTGTAAGTTGCTGTTGTATTGTGGGTCTGCTACCAGTGAGAAATCTGATCTCTAGTGTCTAGATAATACCCTGGATCAGTTGGGAGGAATGTTAAATTGAGGATACGAGTTGCTGTTAATGAATTGCAGTCTTAGATACACTCAGAAATATATATATATATCAAACTGCTGTTTAGTCTTTCTATTACTGCTGTGTGATGCCATTGCATGGCAAGGGAGTTGTAGTGAAAAGATTATCCTTCTAGTGCTATTGCAGACATTGATGTTTATGTTATTAGTGCACTACTATTATTGAAATGCAAGGAAATCCATGAAATCTGTAGTATTGTCCATGTTCATATGTTCAACATATTGAAAGCCAATACTTGCATGTGTTTAATCTCATTGATTTGGAAAAACAAGAGCTATGTTTGATAGCAGAATGCTTAGCTTTATTGCTCTATCATTTTATACAATTGTTTTACAAGTATCAGACTGAAAAACATTAGACACTTCTTCAAAATCTCAAGCAACATTCAGAAATCAGATTGCATACAATATGTTTGACAAAATGTCAAACAATACAAATTGAAAATTCAGGGCAGTTTAGGGAAGGGACACCTCAGTGGTATCAGAGCATTGACACTGTGTTATGAAACGAGCTCCCCTCAAACCAAATCAAGCAACCAACAGAAATTATAACAGCATATCTACAGCTCACACATCAATGGGTTATCAATTTCCAAAGGAGTCCAAACAGAAATTTTAAAGCAAATTTTGCAGGGCTCTTTACACCTCTTCAAATTAGCTTCAAATTGATGGTGGGCTCCTCCAAATTAATAGTGGACTCTTCCAAATGCACTATAGGCTCCTTTAGATGCACTAAGGGCCATAGTTGGAAAACTTGGACTCAGCAAAATCTCGGGAGGCCCAAAAAATTTGACTCGGCGAAATCTCGGCAAAAAACTCGATGACTTAAAAAATTGCTTAAATTACTTTCACATTTTTTTTGCAAAATTCATTGACAAGATGTATCCAATGAGTCCATAAACGAGTACAAAAGTGTTTTCTATTAAATTTGATTCATTTGAATACAAATTGAGTACAAAATCACATCAACATGCGAAATCTTGATATAATAGTTGCTTGGCAACTATTATGAATTTATGATGATTGTATTTGAAGATCATCATCATAATTCATAAATTGCATATTGCAACATTTGACATTTTCCTCTATCCTAGTCTAGTGAAAACTTGGGGAGAGGTTCTAATATTTGCAAACCATTGTAGTCTAGTGAAAACTTGGGGAGAATTAATGATATTATATTAGTGATAAAGATAATTATCTAAGTTGTCGATTCTAGTCTCCACTCTCAAATCCCCTCATTTTAATCAAATTTCTTATATGAGAAGAGATACCAATAACTAGTGGGGGTCTAGGAGTGGAGACTTGAATGGGGTTTAGGGGCGGTGCCCCTTGTGGGGGTTTGGGGGCAATGCCCCTAGCGGGGTCGAGGGGCAGCGCCCCTCATGGGGGTTTGGGGGTAGTACCCTTGGCGCATTCGACAACACCCCTACCACCAAGCCCAAAAAGGCCTTTGAAACCAACAAAATTTCTTGTTACATACCATTTCACAATTTTATCACTTAAGAGAGAATTTAGGTGTTTGGCACATTTTTAGAAAGAATATTTTCTCTACAAGTGCTATGTGAGGAAGTGTAAGGGGCGTTCATGCATTTTTAGGGAAAAATCATGAGTTTTTCTACTAATTTTTCCAATTTTTTTTGTGTTTTGCATTTTTTATGTATTTGGTGAGTTTTTTTGTCAAACTCACCAATTTTTTGGTGAGTACTTGACAAAAACTTGGCGATTCTGAGTGATGAGTAAACCTTGGGAAAACTTGCCAGTCATTTGGCTCGATGACTCGCTGAGTTTTTGACAAGTTTGCCATCTATGCTAAGGGCTACTTCAAACCTGTTCAAGTTGCATCCAATCAACATTTGCTGCCAATATGTCCACTAGTACTTTGTAATAACCATAACAATTATTTTAATTTAATGATATTTATGATGAAACACAAAATTATACTAAGAGGGGGGTTGAATCAGTATAAGTCAAAACTTTACTTCAACTTTATCAAACATAGCAATATTACTTCAAACCTGAATTATCCACAACAATACCATATATGCAAGATTTAGCAATTAAGAACACACATAAGAGTCATGATTTTACATGGAAATCCTTACGGGAGGAAACCACAGAAAAATATTGGTTGTATAAATCTTCTTACAAAATTTGTAGGCACCAACCCACTAGAGACTCCAATCCCCACCACTGAGCACCAACTCAACAAGAGACTTCAATCTATTCCAATAAGAGGCTTCAACCTCTTGATCTCCTCAAATAGTAGGCTCTAACCTCCACAAGAACAAAATAACAACATTATTTGCAACTTCTCAGATCTGCCCTCTCAACTATTCACAAATATTTACTCCAAATCTACCTTATATCTCTGCTTAAGGTCTGAAATAAAGTTTGCTCCAAAATGATGCAATATTCTACTCCAAATCAGGCACAAGGTCTGCTCCAAATCTGCACTTAGGTCTACTCCAAATCAGCTTTTATGACAGCTACAAATCTGCACTTAGGTCTGCTCCAAATCAGCTTTTAGGACTGGTCTACATGATCTGATTTATCATTGTATTTCAGTTCTTCTCCTCCTTAGGTCTGCTATGAGTAAGAATGATTTGCATTGTGTTGGTATTTCAATTAGCACCTCTCGAGTGCTTATTGGAAACCAACAGTTTTTTGGCGCCCACCATGGGGCACAAGTCATAAAACTTCAAGAAAAGCTAATGCTTTTATGTCACGGGGCTGATCCTCTGGCATCCGATTACATGATCCATACAAGAAGCAATGGATGGTACCAACAATAATGCTGGTGATGATGATAGAAATCAAAAGCGTCCACTTTCATTAAATTGGGGTAATGTCATTGGACCTTTGGCTTTTGAGGTAGATCATGAGTTACCTAAAGGGTCAAGGAAGCACCTTCCCCAATTTCATGGTGATGGGAGTAACACCCGAATGAACATTTTGCTGTGTTCACAACGGCTTGTGCTGTCTTGCACGTGGGACATCGCAGTGCGTCTCTTTGTGGAGACTCTTGCTGGGAATGCTACTGACTGGTTCAATCATCTGAAGCCAGACGTTATTACAAGCTGGGAAACTATGAGCGAGAAATTTTTGGCGAGATTCAAGCCCATTGAAGACAGCCATATGTTGTTTGCCCAACTTGCAAATTCAAAGATGGAACATGTTGTACCCCAAATAATTTTTTTGGCATTCTGTGTAAATTGAGCTAAATCTTGTTAAAATGCCATGAAAGGTCTGTTTTAGGTCAAACCAATCATAGAATCTTGGTGGGTTTCTGTCAAGGAACACGTGTGCAAAATTCTGAAAAATTTGAAAATTAGGGTTTTTGCCCCTATTTTCAGGGAAAACCCCCGAAAATAGGACCTTCCCAGAAATGATTGAAAATGATTTTGATAGGGTTAAAAGGCTTCACGATCACATTGGTCAAGTCAGAATCATCAAAAGACATGTCCTACTCTGGTGGGTCTATTTCTATTTTTTAGGAACAAAGTTAGAACCTCCGCAGCCATTAATGGCAGATTGGCCAGTACCAGGTGCTGAAAGCTAAGATTCAAAAGCTTCAATGACACAACCATGGCAGAAAAGGTCAAAAATGATGCTGTTTGATGAAGGAGTTTCTTGAAAGTGAAAAAGGTCAAAATTTGACTAACTCTGGAAACATTACGAAGGAGAAAACTCAAAAAGCTGAAAAGAGCCTTTTTCAAGCAGGGGCGCCCATGATCTTTGAGGGTCAAATGCAGTCAGTATGATCATCCAAAGCAGTCATTCTTGACGTTTGAGTGCTGGCTCGACAGTGAAACAAACATCCAGATCATCTGATGAATAGATCACTAGCAACTGCTGACGAAGCAAAAAGAGGCAGTTAAAGAAATGTCAGGAAACCACAGTTAACGGCAAAGTTCTAAGGAAAAAGAGCCTTTCCAAAAGAAAGGCGCCCTTCTTTCTTGACCTCCAGATGCTGATAAATGATAAAAGGCTTCCCAGGGTAACCTTCTCAGCCCAAATGGATCTCGGAAACGCAACTGCAAGCATCAACATCTGACAGAACATTCAACGGATAATCCAGATCAAAGTAGGCAACTTTTCAGATGAAGATAATCAGCCCAAAAGGTAAAAGCGCCCTTTTCAAGGAGGGGCGCCCTTGAATAAAGGAACCCTAAATTGAGATCCAAGTTTTCTGAAGTCAGTCATTTTTGGCGGAACAGAGCTGGGTACCTGATGAGACATCAAGCAAAATCATCTAACTCTCCGATCAACGAGAAATCCAGATCAAAGCACGAGAGGTCATTTCAAAAGGCTGAAGAACGAAGATCAAAATTTCACTAAGGCATTAGCAAAAGCGCCTTTTCTTGGGAAAGGCGCCCATTCTGTTGAAGCCCTAAACTCAGCTTTTTATCATCATCTCTCCCAGGCACTTCTCTTCAGTTTGGATCCAGCTCCGCAGTGAATGTGTCCGTGACGTCTCAGGATCAACAGACAACGCTAGATTCAGGATCAAACAGAGGGTTTTCAGGAGAAAAATACTTTAAAAACTTGCAAGAAGCCAAAAGGGACGCCCAAAAGAAGTCAAAGGTCATTTGTTGACTAAAGTCAAAAGCTTTTGAGTTAAAGTTGGCTAAAACGCTCCACGATTGGTGGAAATCACCTTTTTAACTTTAGATCAAGCCAAAATCACCTTTTGAGCTTGAGTCAGGTCCCCAAATTTGTGGATCTGAAGCTTAAACATATATATTCAAGGAGAAGGCGTCCCATTTCATTATTTCATTGCAGGTTGAAAGATAAAAACAGCCACAAGCTCTCAAGGACGCCATTGAAGATCTGAAGGAGGTTTTCATCCGTTCTTCATTTTTATTGCAGATCTGAAGCAGGAAAGGATTGCTACTTTGAGGATTGGATCCAGAGATAGAATTTTCCAGGGAATCAGATAAAACTTCCAATCCATCTTCTGTCTTTTTCCTCTCTTCTTGTCTTAGGTTTTCTTGCATCTGACAGAGAAAGCAACAGGCTACATCAGATCAAATCTACTGGGTAGATTCAACATTATTTTCCAGAGAAACCCAACCTATCTCGGCTAAATTTCCAAAATCTAGAACTTGTCAGCCCCCTATTTTGGGTTTTCGGAAAAGCTCTGCATCCAAATTGAGGAATCGGTTTGTCTTCAAGATTGAAGCACTAACAAAACTCCATGCGCTAGATTTTTCCTTCCTCGAAAAAATACCGCGTGGCGCCATTTTAAGGGTTTCTCAAAATCATCCTAACCAGGGCCGTTTCTTTAGCCAATCTCTTCAAGTTTCAGATGCAAGACTTGTGTACAAGACGACCAAGACGGTCTTACTCCATGATTACCAAAAATAGCTGACAATAAATTTACAATTCGCAAATCCAGTGGTCGATTTGGAGCAGCTAGAAGGCATGAATCAAATCACGTTACAGAATATCGAAGAATCCGGGTTGCTGCAAGCCGCATCAATTCCCATCACACTTCAAAGCGTAGAACTTGTAATTGCTTGTATCAAGCATTACAACCCTACCACCAGAGAAATCAGAGCAGCAGATGGAAGAATTGTTTGCAGTTTAAAGCCTCAGGATATCGAAAGGTGTTTTGATATTCCATCATGTCCTAACAGCAAAGTCATATCAGTGACGGAATGTGAGAAAGCATTTGAGACAGCCAAGGACAAATGTCAGAAGGTTATGGCTGAAAAATGGCTAAAAGTGACAAGGGCAAGCTTGCCTAAGTTGTTGGGACGAAGAGAATGTAAAGATGCCGAGTACACAAAGGTTAATCACTCTACTCAATAGAATCACCGGAGAAGCAGCGATGGTCGTCAATTCCAGCCATGGATATACTATGTCATCACTAAAATCATTGGCAGGAGGGAATATTACGACTGGGCCACTTTGATCAGTGACACACTCCACCGACAAATCATTGGGTATCTGGAAGCTCATAGGTTCCACATGTGCTCCTACCTGGTATACTTGATAGCCTTCCAAGGCGATTTCAGGTTATTGAACAATGTGGGAACCTTAGGTGTGCAGAAGGTTCACGAACATTTCACACGTCTTGAGTTTACTCAAGCGGAAAGACACTTCAAGAAAACAAGTGATCTTTTTACTATGCACACAGTACGTGAGCTTAACCATGAGATGCACGTGCGTATTTCACAGACAGCCAGAGAGGCAATGGCGGATTGGGCAGATTGGTTCATCCAATTTCCCACTTTCTCCTACATACACGTGTATGGCTACATTGGCCACCCCGCCATGCTACCAAGACACCCTTCGGATAGGGTAGTCTTCATGGAGTTCCTGAGACAGTTGTCCGAGGTTCATATCCACTTGCGCCTGAAGAGGAAGACAGCTGTTAACTTTCTCGTTGAAATGGGACTATATAGATGTGGATTCGCGGCAGATGCAAAGATGATGGGTAAAGAAACAGCGAGGTTTAACCTCAAGTATCTCATTAATAGAAGATCCTATGATCGCAGAGGACTCTATGCAGCACACCTCGAGCAACACTCGTCACATAAGTCTTCTATGGAAGATTATTGGGTGAATTGTAAAGACGAGTATGAAGTGCGAAGAAGGAACTACAGCAGATTCAACCTCCCACAAATTGCTGATTTCATGTCAGCAGACATTGAGGCCTGTCAGATGATGAAGGGGAAGTCATTCTCCCCTCATTTTTCGCAGATTCAGTTGACTCCCAACCGCTCCCAAGAGTGGATTGGTATGCCAAAGAAGATACATCTATAGAAGAAAGAACGAGTAGAGTGGTTAGAAATAGCCAACTCTATCTCGACTGCAAGAAATCAAGGAAGGTGATACCTCACAGAACAGAGCCGCCACAGGTTCATTCTACACCACCTTCCACTTCAAGAAGAAAACCTAGGCAGAAGCAATGGTGCAATCCTCCCCGAGGGATGAGGATGTCAAAGCCTAGAACACAGAGGACACCAGTGGAGAAAGCCACATATAGTCCTGAAATAATCACGGGTATTGCTGCCCCAAAACAAAGAGTAGAGACTGCTACCCCTGATTCAGCAGAGGTTATCACTGAGGAACCAGTAGCAGTAGTTGTTGAAGAACCAGTGGCTGAACCAATGGCGGAAGCAACAACAGTAGAAGCAGCAGCAGAAACGGTGCCTGTTATGGAAACAGAGCCGCCCATATCACAAGTATCACAGCAGACACAAGTCCTCATCGACTTGGATTCGCCACCGAGAGACATTGCTCCAGCACAGTCTCACACATCTAGCATTCAAGGGCCTCACGTCCCTCCTAGCTGTTGATGCGATTTTTGTGACCTCACCAATCAGCCGAAGAACAAAATAGTTTGGGACTACTCCATTCTCTCTTGATCAAAGTATTCCGTGTGCTAAGATTGTGAGAAAGATCACACGTTCAACTCCAAGGTTCCTTAAGTGCGAATAGACCTAGTTTGGTTGATGTGTAATGCTGTGTTCGTACGAGGGGACTTACGCAATTGTTCAGACTTCTCACAGTTAGCAGCTGATATATGATTTGAAGGGGTTCTTGCGCGTATGATTTGGCAATGTAGCTTGTTTTCCTAAAGCTAATTAGAAATGTGCGGAAAAGTAAAGGGTTATAAGGCCTAAGAAACTTATATTCTATTCTAAATGCAGGATATGTGGAGCTTCATTTCAATAGACTTCAACCAAATTTAGCCTAGCCTCACGTCGGACAGCCTCAGCAAAATCGGTGCAATCAGAGGGATAGCAAAGGATGTTCAGATTATGATTTAGCATACAAACACCATCACAACGATGCATATAAGCATACAAACCACAATCGAAGTTAAACTCAAGTTGATCTCCAGTGGACCACGCAAGGCGAACTTATCATCAACAAGCCGCTAGTGGTGTGGAATGAAAGAAGTTATCTCAACAAAACACCACACATCAATGTAAGCTACTTGCATGAAATTAAGCTACTTGGATACGAAAGGAAGAAGAGACCTTGCTAGCAATTCATGACAAGACGAATTCCACCATCAATGAAAATATCTATTATCATGAAAAGTGTTACACAACAATCTCCCAAAAGTTTTCAAAGGGAAAACTTTCTTTCTTCTCCACACTATGCAAAATACTCTAATGCTAATGCTCAATCTCTCACAATGTCTACTGTCTACTCTGATTCTAATGAATTACAAATGAGGGGGACTCCCCCTTTTATAGCTAGCCAAGTCCCAAAAGACGGCTAGGGTTACAATTAATAGAGTGGCCAGAATCGTGCCACCTCAGCCCTAACCCTAAAAACTGCCAGAATAGGGAGTGGTATATTAAATGAATCAAAGATTCCCACTCACTCCCATAAATAGCAAATGTAATAAATGTCCATATTCAGTCTTCTAGAAGATCCTCGTCCAGCAGCGCATTCCCATTGGCCTTCTCTCTGATTGCCAACTCAACGAATCTGCCAAGTACAGCCTCAACCTCATGAACCTAAATCGGTAAACACAATCTAACTAAACTCTTAACACCGCGGACTGAATGTTCATGCCTTGTACAAGATTTTCCAAGCAGCCTAAGGAATCCTGCGTGTTCTGGATCAAGGTGGAGAAAGTAGAAGTATTCTCAAAGTCATCTTGTACAAAGGTCTTAACATCTGCAAAGAAAGGCACCAGCAAACCCATCAAATTATCAACACTT
>VDFB02096105.1:0-12357 GCA_007258455.2 Sequoia sempervirens | reverse complement strand
CCACATGAGGATAAGGCATATTGCAGTGATATTTTCAAGTTGGGCTCAGTGAAGTGTGATGAGAACTTTGTTTATGACAGAGGAAAGAGCGGGCCCACATTTTTCTTGATGGAATTTGAGCCATCAAGTGTGGTTTGACTTGTCAAACCAAAGAAGTTGGGGGAAGAGATAGATTTTTTGACTCTATTGCCGAATGGAGTAGGAACTTGGTCTGATTCTCCCAGATGATTTGAATTCTCTCTCTATTCACTAAGGAAAAGATGTCCCCAGAAAGAGCCACTTATGGTACTTTCAAATTTTTTGTAAATTTTGGTGTGCTCGTGAAAAAACCTTAGGAGTTTTAACTAAAAAAATATTTGTCAGATCCCTTATAGGGTTCTTATATGAGGTTTAGGGTTTTATTTTTGTTGCTAGTTGTAAAGTTTCTATTGTTGGTTGGGGATAAAGAGGAAATTCTCCTATTTTCATCATCACATGATTGTTATCCTATGATTGGTTTCTCTACTAGGCAAGGCTAAATCATCCTTTTTATAGGCTAAGGGAATAATCAGTTGATCATGATCATTACATCCTTTGATCTGCATGATTCCAAAGCTATGACCTTACCATTCTCATGTCACTCTAGTGAAGTCCCCCCTTTTTAGAACAACTTGTAATCATGTACATAAAGTTTTCACTTAAGTCTGTATGACCCTTGTACCTACATCGCTCGTCACCGATTTACTCATAATTGTACATTATATAACTTTGAGGAGTGATAAAAAGTCCTTTATTTTGATATCACTCATGGATAATGGCATTCAATCCTTCAACTTTGTAATAGAATTGAGTGAGGTTCTAGTTATTATTGATCATTGTGGATGGACATTAAAAAGAAAATTTGTAATAGCGATGAACAATATGATGTCACACCATATGATCACGAATGTGTTTAAAAGGTTGTTCTCATATTAGCAATGTATGATGAACCTTACAAACAATGTAAATCATTCATGGTTGATTGCTTGCACAATGTATGAGGAGAATCAGTGATGAATGGAGGCCTTATCACTCATTTTGGATCTATTTTTAAGCCTAAGATCTAGATCAACAACAAGCGATCAATGCTTTATAAAGGGTTTTTTTCCTTTTTCTAATTTTGATATAATCTTGTGGGCCATATCTTTGGTGCCATTTGTTTTATACAGGTACACATGTCTAAGATCTAATGATTCATGGTGTCTCCCATCATCGATATGACCCTTGGGAGAAGATGATAATTGGTGAGAGTGCAATGAAGGGACATATGTGACTGAGAGTCAGGCAATTAAATCAAGGCATAAGGGCCATCACACAAATATTTTCATGATTGATAGAGGTGAGTGTAGATGAAGTAAATCAATAACAGGTGATAACCATAAATGAAAGGAGCAATGTGGCGGTGTCTGGGGGGTCTTGCACAAAGCAAGAATAGGATTAATGAAAGAACTAGATGAATGTCAATTAAATGTTCAAAGAAAGATGATCCAATGGGAAGGAACTTCTTACATAAGTAAATTCATCGCTAATAAGCAACTGAGGATTAGGGAAGGGTCAGCGATGCAGCGAGATGGAGCGCAAAGAAATTTTCTCTCCAAATCGACCTTATGTACTTTTTTGATATAAATGAAGAGCACAGGTTGAGTTGGCAATACAAGCTAAATTGGTAAAAAATGTACGATTAAGTCAATGTTAAGGAATAGCATGTCAATATTTGACATAACATCACTGTTTTCAAGAAGCAAGTTGATAATAGTCAAAAAATGATGGTCATGGCCACCTTAGATGAAATCTTAATTGCTCTCAAATGAATAGTCCAGATTCAAAGAAAATTGATATGCTACTAGTTCACTCACGCAAGGAGTTTCGAATCATTAATTTTGCATGCTCCAAATCTCTATTTATTGCAAGTTGATCAATGATTATTCTCATTTTCTTTTGATTCTATAGTTTGTGTGATGGCTTGTTGGTAGTAGAATTTTCTTGACTTGTTTGGCTTGGAATGTATTTTAGTTCTATGGTCTACTTAGGACTTTTGCTACTAGAATTAAGTGTTATCACTGGGATTGGGGTACTCTTCTTGTGAGTTTTGAATCAAAAGACTTAAATATCATTCTGTAAACTCTGAAGTAATGGAAAAAATTGGTAAGGAAAACCCCACCAGCTAGCAGGTCTAATCGGTTGAGAATGTCCAAATTCCATGAGGCAACTGAGCTGGAAACCATGGTTTCCTCTAATATTGCAAAGGGAAAAACTAGGGCCAGGGGCCATAAAAATAAGACAATTCCACAAAGTACTTACCATTTTAGAAATAGGACCCTCCCAACGGAAGCGATTGAGCCCAAAGGTAAGGAATTGGCGTCGCGAGTGAAGGCCAAGAAGAATGGAAAGAGCTACTAAATTGATCAGGAGAAGCATAAGTTTCTTATTGTGCTAACAAACATTTCCTCAGATGTCAAAGTTGAGAATGACTCAGATTATGGACATCATCTCCATTCCCTGGTGCCTTATGATAGTTCTAATGATGACATGCTTATAGTACCTCTAATTGCTACAAGAACTAGAAGTGGTTGGGAATTTTTGGATACCAATGACTCTAAATAAGGGTCACCTTCTATTTTAAGTTTTGATGACACCATGGTCATTACATAGGAGGTATCAGTTTATACATGTCCATGGTTTATCTTTTCCTTCCTTTGTTGATGTGGAGAATTTTTAAATAAAATGAACCAAATATTTTTGTTCCCAATGAAAAATGATGTGATAGTGACAGCTAACATTTTTCACATGTTTTTTTCTTCCCTTGTTCTAAAATGAATATGTATGAAACCTCCTTGGGAGTCCTTCGAGATGTTAGTTGAAATTAGGTTTTTCAAATGAACTCAAAATTGAAATTGAAATTGTAAATTAGTCGGGGGCTTCTTGCTTCCCTATTACATAAAGGGGATTTCATGGTTGAAAATGAGAGAGTTCAAATTTTTGAGTCCAAAATAGGGTTATGGTAGATACTCAACTCAAGTACCAAAATATAATGTTAATAGGTATTCCGGTAGATATATTGGAAGCAAGTATTAAATGAAAATTATACTGTGTATAAATCTTGAATCTATTTTACTAGGAAATATCATAAATGAAGATGAATATTAGCTTTTAAGAATTTTACTCTCCTCTGTGTTTTCTCTCAAGTTGTGAATGAAAATTGTTGATAACAACTTCATATGTCTTTTGTCACTTGCACAAAATGAATGAATTTGTTCTGTTCTTAAATTCAAAGAATTGATTAAATGCTAAAATAAATTCATTGGTTTGTGAGGAGAGCTTATAGGATTTATTAAGGAAGTGGTATATAGTAAACATAGTGAGTTAGATGTTACAAAGTAACATTGTAATAGTCCATTACTTTCTATATTTCATTTAGGATTGTATTATGGGTTCATCACTAGCTATAATTCTTGTTCTACCTTAGATGAGGCAACAATTATCTGGTTAGTTTATCCTATGATTTGTTGAGCTAGTACTAAATTGAGCCTAGGACTTAAGATGACAAATGATTTAACACACTTTAAACTATCATATCCCAACCCTATGTATGAAGGAGCATTTCTTGAAAATAAATAGCGCTTCTATCTAAGGTTTGTCAAGCTTTTGATAGAGTAATTTTCATGAAACTGTACATTTGTGTGAAGAATACTCTTAACCAAGTGTGAAATATTATAAGTATATAATGGATTACCGTCCCTTGGTTTCATAGAGATTGAGGAGAATAAGTAGAGTAGTAGTTACTCTACTTAAGTGTTGGACAATCCTCACCCTAGTTGATAATTGGGTCATGGCAAGCCCATAGGTTAGGATTGAGATTATATTTGGTTCTAAGAAAATAAACAACACGTGTTTTATAACACGCACAAGTCATTTATTTAAAAAATTAAATAACTTTTAGAAATGTGTACACATTTTAAAATGAATACACGTTTTGTAATATGAAATGGGTATGCATTTTAAAATGCGTACACATTTCTAAAAAGTATTTATTTTTATAGATAATCAAGAAAATAAAGAACACATATGTGTTTTGTAATGTGTACACATTTAAAAAAAAAACATATGCATTATTTAAAAATTGACTTCTCAACCCACATGCAGCCTTATTTTTAGGCTTGGGAAAGGCTTGACAATCTAAGCCTTAGCCTTTGACCTACAACTAAAAAACTAAGGAAAATTGAAAAAGAATGTCCAACTTTGGCAATATGGCTCATGGACTTTTTTTCTAAATCAATCTATAAAATTAAAACCCATTAGAGAACAAAATGTCTCATTTCCAGATATCAAATTTTTAATTTAATTGGATTATGTTTGCTATTTTTTATTTAATTTCTAACCAAACTAGTCCTTAAACTTGAAATATCAAGCTTTTTTTGTTTTTTAATAAATTTTTTTTGTTTAAGTTTCTTGTAAAAACATTAGATGACATCAAACTTCAAAAAATTCTCTACACAATGAAAAAAAAGATTCAAAAAAATTTTAGTTTAGGTCTAATTATATTGTCCGTACACATTGATTTTTAAAAACAACAATTAAGGGCAACAAAAATTCAATAAAAAAATATATTCAACAAAAAATTACAAAAAAAATCCACATAAATATTCATTTTGTTAGCTCTTTTCCAAAAATGAATAATAAAAACACTTGTTTTTGGGTCAAAAAGTGGTGTCTGTACATGTGCTTGGTATGGTAAAGAAACAGGGACTTCTAAAAAGTGGTTTTTCTATATCCCTATCAAAATTTAATTTATATAATCTAGGTACCTGAATAATTTACATATTTGGAGACTAGATTCAAAATTATAACTTTCATTTTTCTAATTTCTTTTAAGACTCATTGTGTAAGTGCCTCAAATTTTTAGTCCTAGTGTGACAAATTTTGAAAAACAACAGAAAAATTCCACTTTTTGAGTTTTTTGTATACCCAACTTCTTGCTTTTACCCTTATTTTGTACATTTTTTTATGTATTAGGGGACATCATCGAAGCATATTCTTCTATTTCATCATGTTCATCTTCCTTCCCCTACTCATATTTTTCTTATTTCTCCACAATCTCTTGTATTGTTAAACAATTAGGTTCATCATATATGTCAATGTCAATAGGATTCTTTATTTTCTAATCAACCTTGACATTTGAGCTCTATACAATCTTTGTTAGTCTTATATTGAAACATATGTATGCCTTTCTATTAGTATAATATCCAAGAAAAATTCCTTCATCACTTCTTGCATCAAACTTACCCAAAGTTTCCTCATCTCTTCTGATATAGCATTTGATTCCAAATGCCTTGAAATATTTAACTGTAGGAATTCTTTGTACCATTTTATTTTGCTTGAACTCAATTAAATACATAAACAACAATATGAATAGCTTCTTTCTAGTAAACTTCTGATAAACTAGGCTTAATAATCATTGATCTAGTAGTGATTTCTCTATTTTTCCTTTCAACAACTCCATTCTACTAAGGAGTTCTTAGACTAGATAACTATCTTTTTATTCCATGAACTCTACAAAACATTTTAAACTCATGGGAGATGAATTTTCCACCTTTTTCATACCTTAAGCATTTGATCTTCAAATTTACTTCATTTTCAAACATAGCTTTGAATGTCTTGAATCTATCTAATGCATCCAATTTCTCTCTAAGAAATGTAACCCATGTATATCTAGAATAATAATCAATTAAAATCATAAAGTAGCTTTCACCAAGTATACTTCTTACTCTTTTAGGGTCACAAATATTTGTATGAACTAAATCTAGTGGTCTAGCAGTGGACTATTCCTTTTATTTGTAATGATTTCTTGATTGCTTTCCAAATTGACAATACATGCAAATAGAATTAATGGGTTTGGTAATTCTTGATAAATCTCTCACTGATTGAACAAATCTAATCCTTTCTTGGTTATCAATATTCATGGAACACATTCTCCTATTTCATAACCAACTATCATTAATTTGAGCCATACAACATTGTCCATCAATACCCTTAAGTTGATAGATATTCCCTTCATATTTCTTTCCTGTATAAATCAATGTTTTAGATCCTTTTTTGATCTCACATGTCTCATCCTTAAACACAAGATCATATCATTTTCTACACATCTAATCAACACTCAAAATATTATGCCTTAAACCCTTTAAACATAGTAGACATCGTTAGTATGATGCTTTCCATCAGAACTTATTGAACCTATCACATATATTTTTGCACCAGTATCATCTCCAAACATAACCAACCCACCATCATATTTTTCAAGCTTGGAAAACTTACTTTTATCAGTAGTCATGTGATGTGAATAACTACTATCAACTACCCAATAATTTTTCTCTTGTTTAGCATGTAGGGTAGAGATAATCGTACCTTAATTTTCCTCCTTCTCTGGAGGGATTTCTTTCAACTATTTTTATAGAATTAGAAGTAGGTTCATCCCTAATTTCCAAGAAAAAGCATTCATTTTCATTAGGATCTTCATATTTTGAATCCTCATCAGATATACTACCATTCCAATTCACATAATAAGCTCTATTAATCTTCTTTCCTTTCTTTTCTTTCTCATAGCTTTGTTTATTTATTTTAGTTCTTTTTAGACACTTTGCAACATAATGACATATTTCTCTACAACTAAGGAATTTAAAGAGAAACTTAACTTCATACTTAACAAATCCTTACCTCATTCTTTTTAAAAAGTTACCTTCTATTTCATCAAATTTTTCTTCATTTGGATCTTTAGCTTTTGTAGCTTTAAAAGAAGTCTCTGGTTTGCACCCATTTCTTAGACTCGACTTCCTCATCTCATAAGATGTCAAAAATACCAACAATAGATCCTTAGTACAAGTCTTATAATCTATAGTCTACTTAATAGCACTCATCTTCTCATTTTAAGCATCAAGAAGAATTCTAAGAATCTTCCTTACAATCCTAGTTTCATCTATTATAGCACCAAGTCCTCTCATTTCGGCCACTATCTCATCCAATCTCTATACATAAGCTTTAATATTATCATCTTCAAACATATGTAGAAGATCAAACTATGTTTCCAAGTTCTATCATTTTTCCTCTTTGACACTTTCATCACCATCATTCGCTCTTTCCAAAGCATCTCAGACTTAGCCATTTTCAAATTTTGAACCTTAATCAACTCAGAATGTACAAGACTAGTCTTCAAGATGAACTTATTATTGTTCACTTCATGTTATTTGATCTCTTCATGCATACTTGAACCATTAGTGAGAGGATTACAAGGATTTTTGTATGCTTTCTCCACATCATATCCACAATACTCTAGATATTCTTCCATCAATACTTTCCAGATACAATAATTAGTTCCACTAAACCTCAGATAATCCAAGACCATTTTTCCATCCATATCAAACCTTCCTGAAGCGATTAAGCTCTTCACCAAGGCACCTTGCTCTAATACCAATTTTTTGAATAGGACAACTAAGAGGGGGGTGAATTATTTGTCAAATAATTAAACCTTTTATTCAATCACCAGAACTAATACTTAAAACTACTTAAATGATTAATCATCAAATGCCAATGCAAAAACTAAAATCCAACACATAAACACAATAACACCATATTTACATGGAAAACCCTATCATGGAAAAACCATGATGAGGATTAACTCACACTACACATAATATCATAATTGATTACAAAAAGGATAACTACCTAAAACAAGGACTCACTAACTAGAACATGGAATAATTTTTCAATAGGGCTACAACCTGGAGGGCTCACTACCATTGAGATAAAAAGAAGACAAAGAAGAATTGTTATAGAGAGACTACAATCCCAATTAAACAAAGGATTCCACCATAGTCACTTGATCAACTTGAATGAATGATAGAATTCATCTTCTGCTCACAAAATCTAGAAACTCAACATTAAGCTTCACACTAATCTCCCACACTCACAACACACAAACATACTTAATAGAATCAATGTCACACTAAACACATACATCAACATTCGTGAAAGTCTATTTGACACATGGTCAACCAAACAAATGTAAAACACATAGATCCATTAAGCATGAACTTTCCAAATACTAAAATTAACTTCATTATAATTATGGTGACTCAACTTTAGAATCACTCATCATAATACTTCATCAAAAATAAATCCAAACAAACAATATTTCTCTCGAACCTCAACTAGAAACACAAAAAACCATGGTTCACAACTGGTCAACACAACTTGCAACAGTAAAAAAATTGAATAGAGCATATTTTAAAAACCATGAACATATTTGAATTGCACAACCATAGGAGAAAATATGGACCAAAATTCAAAGCAACCACTAAATAACTACAACATCTCTTTATTACATTTTTCCCAATATCCTTGACATATACAACCAACAACAACTAGTAGATAATAAATTGACCAGTTGATATCAATGACAACTCCTTCAATCTTTCCATTCTTGCAATAGGAGCATGGATGAAAGAGTGAGTATATGCATATATATATATATGGTGATGAGAGGGATAGTGAGAGGAGAGATATATATGAGAGATATATATATATATATATATATGAGAGTATATATATATATATATATATATATACATAGAATGGGAAAAGCACCAAGGTTGATGACAACCTTTAATAAGGATTCAAACTAAGGAACCTAAAACAAACATGGATAGATAGTATAGAAGAAAGAAATTCCTCATACTATAAGAGGAATTGCAATGACTTAACACCAAACTTCAATGGAATCGCACCTAAATGGAATTACACTAGGATACTCAAAAAATAGGGTTAAGGGTAGATACACCAATCAAAATAGAACTTTTGGTGCCCTCATAAATATTAAATCCTACTTCATGTATTAATCATTCCTTCCACACCAAATCAAGGCTAGTGACAACAAGTAGGTGATTAAATATAAATATGATAGTTATATGTCAATATTCAATTCCTTTTGATGCCATTGACTATTTCATAGCCCAATTTCTATGATCTTGCAAGAAGGATGATAACTTTTGCAATGTTAAGTTGACAAATTTTGTTTTCTAATTTCTCTTCAATCTAAAACCTACAATTACACATCAAAGGAGAAAAAAAATGTTGTTTCTTAGGAGATAGGATGATGCAGGAGCATCCAGTGGTGTAAGGGCAATCTTGCATCACCCAAAAATAGTTAATTTTCAAGTTTCTCAGTTTTTATATTTTTTTATATTTTTAGATACCCTTTTCATCATAATGAAATTCCCAATTTACGGTTCTTCATTTCGGTTCCTGGGTTGAAAGATATTGTAGTTTTAGTTTCCCAGATTTACACCTGAAAATCTTCCAAGTGGGATTTGAGGCACTTATAGCTTCCAGAATGGCCCCGAAACTTGCCGAAATTAGTGTTGCAAATTTTGAGCGCGTTCTTGACTTCGAGACCTTTCCAATGGTTCGAACGTGATCCGGTGGACATTTTTCAGTGAAAATTGAAGTGTCACATTTTTCTCCAAAATCTACACCATCAGAAAGAGCTCGATGTCCTGGTTCCAATGCAACTCGAACGGAGCGAAAAGGAGTCCGTTTGCATGAGTTATAGCCAGTCAAACTTTTGGTCAAACTGGAATCAGGGGCATTCAGGAAGCAAAAAAAATGGCGTTGTCAAAAATCAATGAAACCGGTGTCATCGCGAAGAGCTCGTCGAGACGATTCTGACGGTGTTCGTTTTGTCGAAATCCAACATCAGAGGCTCAACTTATCAGCAGTCAAAGTTTGGTTGACTTTGAGGGTACAGTTGCTGACATCATCAACCAGTCCGTACCGTACGGAATCCACTTGGACGAATTCAGCTGAAACACGTGGCAACAGAGTCATCGTACGGAACCAATCAGAAGACGACACGTGTCATGTCCGTACAATGACGTGGCATGTGAGTCAGATGGTACGGCCTTATCGGCATTTGACACATGGCATCCAGTCAGCAGTACAGTCAGCGGTGACGTGTCCTTATCGGTGAATGAGCACTGGACACATGGCATTTGGCTATATTCTGAGTTGGCATCCACATCAGCAACATGTACGGAAGCCCATCGCCATTCTTCGGGTGGACGTCAGTCACCGGATGCCCACGCGTCGCGCTCTGACAACTGCCCGCCATCTCCGCGCAAGTACTCGGCTCTGACGCCCTCCCACTCAGCCGGCGGTTGAAAATTTGTTGGGTTTGTTAAAAGGTTGTTGCGAAGTCGAACACAAGACCTCACAGCTCCGAACAGCCCGCTCAACCAGTCCACCATGTGCGCCGACCGTTATTCTATATGGAGGCAGATTTGTTTTGTTATAACTTTGTTAGAATTTGGTTTTAAAAAACCTGACGGCTGGGAGTTGAACCCGGAACCGCTGGGTTCAACAAAAATAGGCTTACCACTACACCATTCGTCGAGTTCAAAATGTAGTTGGCGCGGGTTAGTTTTGTTGATTGTTCAAACCGATTACTTTTTAAAAATTAAAACAAACTCCCTATTCAAAGTAAAAAAAAAACAAACAAGAATCCTTGTAGGGATTAAATCAAACCTCCAAAACCTCCTAAGCCCGAGAGTTGAAAAATTAAGGGGCTTAAATCTATTTTTTTAGATAGTGGGGGTTATTTTTAAATTGACTTTTATGTATTTATGGGAGATTTATAAGGATTTCTCAAGTATTTTTACTATGTAAGGGGGATTTGGTGTTGAAAATGTAAAAATGGGAGATAGGGAGAATATTTTGCAAATCAATTGGTTGAGAGCCAAATTGAGCAAATTCTTTGTATAAAAAGGGGGCTTGAGGTGAGGATTGGCACAAGTTTTTTTTCAGGTTGAAGTCTTGATGCTGAAGTGACGGAAGAGAGGTCTTGTTGAAGAATTTTCAAGCCATTGTTGAATGTCGGAGCCCTGTTATGTTGCCGAACTGATGGTCTTGGTGCATCATTGTAATCGATTTTTGGAGTTAATTGGATCGGTCTCTCTATTGGAGTGGACCCGGAGACGTAGTCACATTCTGTGACGAACTCCGTTATCAACTGTTTGCACTTCTCTTCTTCTCTCTCTTTCTGTCTCTCATTTCCTTTCTTCTGTTATAATCACTTTGTTATTACTTTTATTTTGTTATTTCCTTAAGTTAATTTTGATTTAATTAACTTGAAATAATCATTGTAAAGCATTGTAAAAGTTAAGCATTTGAATACTGCAATCTAGTCTAGATCCTATATAGATCAAGTTGGTATCAGAGCTTTAGGGTGACTTTTATTGCAGTTTTTTTTTTTTGCAGTTTTTTTTTTTTTGAATGCTAACGAGATCCAAGATTCAGAAGGGTGAAGGCAAGCTCGAAGACTTTGATCCTAAGATCGGGAAGCGTAGAACATTTTCGAAGATGTCAGTTTCTGGAATGGAGGTTCCTGAAGAAATCAGTGAGCAGGAGTTTCGAAGAGCATTCCTCGAGATGAAGGCAAAGGTGGATATTCTTTTTCAGGAGAGACAAGAACGGAAGGCACGTGAAGAAGGTTCGTCGAAGCAAGAGGATCGCCAAGACATGAAAGGGAAACAACATGAAGATGGTGGCAAGAAACCAGATCATCCCTTTTCTTCTTCTCCTCCCTCTTCTCCTTCTCCTTCTTCTCCATCTTCTCCTCGTTCTATTTCTTCTAATCCTTTCAAGAGTGGGTATAAGCCTAAAATTAAACTGGATGTAAAATTTGATTTGCCTAAATATTGTGGAGAACTTAATGCTGAAAAATTGGATGATTGGATTCAACAAATAGAGGTCTACTGTAGAGTCCAGAATCTAATAGATGATGTTGATAGGATCCAATTGGCTACTCTTTTGTTTAGGTGGTACACTTCTTTTAACCCCGGTGGGAGAGAGTAAGTCTAAGGCAGAAGTTTCACAGCATGGTAGAGTCAGTTTAACTTGGGCAGAATTTATTAACGCACTTAAGAAGCAGTTTTATCCCTTAGGACATATGCAGCAGCTAATGATGGATTGGCAAATGTTTAGGCAAGGGAAGGGTCAAACTGTCCAAGAGTACACCCATGAGTTCAGGAAAAGGGCTATTTCTTTGAATGTTCCTTTGTATACTCAGGACACGTTGTTGAAGTACATAGGAGGTTTGCATTCCTATCTTAGGCATTCTATTTTGGTATTGAACCCTTGTAACTTAGATGAAGTGTCTGTTCAGGCAACACACTTAGAGTCAAGGGGTAAAGGATCTTTCATTGACAAGTTTGATAATGATGTAAAGAAATCTTCTAAGAATGCAGAGACAGGGAAAGGAAAGAAGGCAGCTACAGTTAAGAAGGATGA